>LR752494.1:65748-81767 GCA_902729485.2 Mus minutoides
AATCAAAGAACATAAATGGTGGAGTCCATGGGGTCCTATATTATCTCAGGAACCACTTACATGTTTACATAATTTTTCTTTGCCTCTTCTGACAATGGCAAGACTCTTCCATAAGTTAATCTAGTCTTATTTAAATCTAAGCACTGTGGAAATTCTGTTACTGTACCTGTTCAAAATTTACCATAGTGAAAAAGTAAAGCAGGCGTTATCTATGGATTTTTTTTCCTGATCCTTAACTTGTTCAGACAATGCTTATTGGGTATTCCTGTCTTCTTAAATTCTTCTGCAGTGTCACCTTGAGAAACACAGAAATAATTTATCATAGTCACATTATTGAAAGAAAGAAAAACACCGGGGAGTGGAAAAACTGGGAGTTAGAAACAAAACAGTATGATTCCAGTGACAAATATGCCACTTTCTAGATGTAATTATTTCCAAAGTAAGTTAATCTCAGCTGTCCTACATGAATCACTGTTGTCTTATGCTTTTCATAATTATGCAGTGAAGTGAAAATCAATAAACATTTGAAAGAATTTAGGGAAATGTAGACTCCATAAATACTACTTGTCAAATGTTTTGACTTGTGAGACAGAAAACATAACTTTGTATAATATAAAATTGAATATATTAGTTATAAAGACAGGCATCATATTGTGGTAGTGGGAAGGATGAGATTAAATAGATCATAGTTACTGAAAAAGTGACACAGTGATTTTGCATCCTTTGTCTCTTTCTTAATGATGATCTGAGCATTCAGAAAATGAGCATGATCTCATGAATGCCTGTATTAGGTGTCATTAGTAACCCTGAGAATCCTGGGGTACTTTTCCATACTTTTTGGAAATTGCATATATGCATGCAATGAAGTATAGTTGTTTCTATCTTTCATTTCTATCTTCTAACTTCCCACACATAGATCCCAAGACTCTCTCCCATCTTCCTTTCTTGATAGTCCACTAAATCCAGTTAGAGCACCCATATTGTATGGGTATTCCCACTGGAGCATGGAAAATATACCAGTGGCCAAATATTTAATAAAGAAAAAATTTTCCCTTTTCTAGAAGCTATTTATTGTCAATGGATAGTCAGAATGTAATCACATCTAGTGATCATCAGCTCTACATGTGCTGGGATTTGGACCACCTTGATCTTGTGCAGGTGTGAGACAATGATTGTGATCACCATATAATGTCCATAATGCAGAAATTTAAAGCATTCTTCCCATTATTCAGTTCCTGCATTCTTTTTGCCTCCTCTTCTGTGATACATCTAGAGTCTTGATAGTGGTGCAACAGAAGTATATAAATCCCATTTATGGCTGAGCTATTATGAGATAACTATTTTCAAATTGAGTGTTGGGGTATTTTACCTTCAATGCTTGCCTCCTTTCAGAGTATTGAAATCAAAGCAAGTTGTAAAATATTTCTTTAATAATTTAGTATCTAGATGTCTTCTTCAATAAGAAAAATGCTTCAGGTTTCTCTAGCATTTGTAAGCCATTGCACATGTGTAGTCTTCAAATTACTTATAAATCAGTCTCTGCATTTACTTTGTGAATATTTATAGCCAACTTTTTATTGAAGAGTATCTGTGTTAGTGCTAACTCTGTCTCTTTCTTATTTATCTTTCAGCATGTTATTTTATTTTATATTATGATTTTCATGTTTATGTGTGAAAATGAATTTTCACATATATGTATGGGTGGGCACTAGTGGACATGCACATGACTGGACACACCCATGAAGGCCCAATGCCAACATTAAGTGCCTTCCTCAATCCTCTAGTCCATTGACTGAGGCAGAGTCTCTGCTGCGGTGAGATATTGCCAGTTCCAAATAGCCTAGTTAGACAACTGCCCCAGTGATTCCTTCTCAGTATCTTCAGTGCTGGGATGCAGGCTTGCCCAGCTTTTATTTTGGTGCTACACTTTGAACTCCAGTCCTTGTGCTTGTTCAGCAAATGTGCTATCAGCTGAGAAATTTCCTCTGACAACAAACTCACTCAGTATATTTCAGTGTAGAGGGTCTTATTAAAATGAAGCTTAGCTAATGTATCTGAAGCTCTTTCAACTGAATACCAATTGGGGTATTTCACCAATATTAAATTACCAACTAACAAAATGTTTTAAATAGGCCAGAATGATTCCCCTGGACATAGTCATATCATTAGTAATGAGTTCCTGAAGAAATGAATGAATGCATAATTAGGAAATTGAACATCTATGTACTTGGCTAAGTTTTGCTAAACTGAATAGAAAATTGATTGTGTGTTGTAATCTTATGATCCATTGTATTCACACCATTAATTTCATTTGAATATATTAAAGGATAAAAAAATTGAAGATGTATTAGTTCTTTTTTTTTTCACATTTCAAGAACCTAGGAAATGACAATCAGCTTATAATCCTGAACAAATTCATCCTCATAGGCTTCTCAGCTTACCCACATGTACAAACCCTCCTCTTTTTTGGTCTTCTTTTGCCTATATACAGTCACTCTTGCAGACAACCTGGCCATCATGGGTTTGACATGGATGGACAGATCTCTCCATACTATTATTTACTTTTTCCTCAGTACACTATCTTTCTCTGAGACCCTGACTATCATCCCCAAAATGCTGGTGAATCGGGTGGACAAGGACGGTCACATTTCAGTCACAAGCTGTGGCTTGCAAACGTGTTTCTTCCTGGGCCTTAGTGGGACACACTGTATCCTTCTCACCTTCATGGAGTATGACTGCTTCCTGGCCATCGGCAACACCCCTAGATATCATCCTCCTCCTCTCTCTCTCCCACTTTTGGAAGAAAATTACAATATTTAGGTTTTATTATAGAGGTTAAACTTGTATTAACCATGTTTTGAAGTCATGAAAATCTGACTTTACAGTCTTAATTTGTCTTTTTTATTAATCCAATAGTTTTTTTTAGAAGCAAAAGATACTCATTTAACATTTTATTTTAAGAATTGCAAACCAATCTAAGTGCTGCTGGGTTGAGCCCTGACTTCACCTTTTTCCCCTGCAGTTCATTAATGGTGCTAAGGAAATTTCAGATATCCTCTTTTGATGCGCAGTGTTGCATGTGGACTTGTGGCTTCTGCTTCAGTCGGAGACTTCTTGATCTATTTTTATACAACTTGCACTAGTATCCTTAGTGTCTTTCTGTATACTTAACCTCATCAGACACTTCTTCTGCCATATGAAGGCAGTTACTGTACTCTATAGACAGTAACTTCTCAGAATTTAGTGCATCACTAATATCAGTGCTGGACCTGATAAGTATAATCTTACTCAGCTTTTAACTGATGTCAGTGTTGGGTTTGTTGGGTACATTCTTGCTCAGACTTGTGACCTCCCCACACCCTGAAACAGGCTGAGTCAGACCTTGTTGCCACCTGCGGTGTTGCCTTCCAACTTGGATGGCTTCTATTGTTATGTGACTGCCCCTGTACTTCACCAGAATCCTGCCCTCCTCTAAGCCCCTGCTGCCTGCTGAGACTTTCCAGAAGCAACACATTCTGCATGCTGTCTTCAGGCTGGACCCAGGCGCCAGGAGTGGACTGGCGAGGGTGGGGGTGGGGTCTAACCCCTTAAAAAGTAAATCCCCTCATTAAACCTTGGAGCCTTGAACAGCGTTTGTTTTGGCCTCCATGTTCCTCTCCACCATTCTCTCCCATACAGCTCTGGCCTCCCACTCAGGAACCCAGTGAGTGTAAGCCGCGGGCAGCTTACACAGACTCTTGACTTAGGTGTTCGTCCTTTCCTGTGTCCTCAAAATTCCTCCAGATGAGAATAACCAAAAAGAATTCTGCACCTGTGCCTTGTACCTCACTGTGGTCATCAGCCGCTTTGGTTTTGCATCTATTGTTTATGTGAAGCCAGAAGCCTCCGGGGCAGATGACAGCTCATAGCAATTTTATATACTATGATTATCCCCTTCCTCAGTCCCATCATATTCAACCTCAGAAATAAGGATTCAAAAAAAAAATGTTCTTAGAGTGATCATGAAAAAGACGGGCTATTCCTGCTGGTCTAATAAACTTTAATTTCCCATAGGAGTCAATGGAGCATTTGCCCTGTGACATCTGTGGAAAGGTGAGATCGATGAGCACATGACTGATATTTTTACCTATCTGCCCTAGACATTTTCTAGACTTGGTCAGGGAATTTTCCAATTTCTCTTCTTTCAACTACCATGAGAAGAAAAACCCTCCTGATATGAAGATTCTGCCAACTTTGGGGTACCCTGTATGGCTCATAAGGAAGGAAAGAGCAGAAAGGAGAGCATCAATATGACTGCTGGGCTGAGATAGGTTTCCAGTATCTAAAGACACAAATATTAAATATTTCTGGACAGTTTGCAGCATACCAAGTTGGACTTAGCTATTTCAAACAGGAAATACATATTGAAAAATCAGCACCTATTTTGTGTGTGTGTGTGTGTGTGTGTGTGAAAATGTGAGTATACACATGTACACACACATGTATACACACACACACAAAAGACAATTTCTAAAATATTGACATCATACAATGGCTACTAATATTTTTCTTGGATTTTAACTTTATTTTACTAATTCTTTTAGAATTTCCAGCTTATTACAGTGTGTTGTGATCATACTCTCCAACATTGCTATTTTTTAACAATAACATACCTAATACTGTTGTTTCACAATGAGTTCTACCTTTGGAGAAAAGAGGAAACCATTCAACACCTCTCATGTAAATAAACCAGATATTAATATTTACACAGTTTATGATTTGAGGAAATTTGACCTATATAAGGAAAACTTTTGTAGTCTCTGTGGTGGCAATATTGAAAAGCAAAAGTTAATGGATAATGTATGAAATTAAGATATTTGACCAAGAGGTATGAGTGGGTGAGTGAGTGGAGGAGCACCCTCATGGAGACAAATGGGAGAGAGGAGAGAGTGGATGGGGTAGGGGGGTTGTGAATGGTAATAGGGAAAGGGGATATCATTTTAAGTGTAAATGAATAAAATGGTTAATAAAAAAGATATTTGACCAAAATGCATTTACAATAATTTTAACAAAGTAAGTAAACTATAATATAGGAAACAAGAGGAAAATAACATCCAATTTAAAAAAAAAATATTTCACCATAAAAACAGAAACATTGTGCAATTGACATGACAGATGAATAGTAGCAGATCTAACTAAAAACTCAGACAGGAAAGTTTATTATTAGTTAAAATTTGTCCTTAGTTTGTTTTGTTTTGTTTTGTTTTTTAAACTCTCTCAGTTTAAGTGCAGCATATTTGAGACACATCTATAACCAAAATCTGTCTTGTCTTTAAACTGTATGTCTTAGGGTTTTACTGCTACAAAGAGGCAACATGACCAAGGCAAGGTTCAGAGGTGGAAGCATGGCAGCACCCAGGCAGACATGGTGCTGGAGGAGCTAAGAGTTCAATATCTTGTTATGAAGGCAAACAGAGGACTGGCATCCTCCAGCTGCTAAGAAGAAGCTCTGAAAGCCAATCCCCACTATGACGCACTTCCTCCAACAAGGCCACACCTCCAAATAGTGCTACTCCCTGGGACAATAATAATGAAACCACCACACTGTAGAAGTTTTTAAAATAGCAAGCATGTTCCTTTTTACCTAAAACAGTATTAAAATCCCTCCCAAATTAAATTTCAAAAGAAGTTTGTATCCAGATTTAATATAAAACGCTATCAAACTTTCAAGGTGGGAACAGTGAAATCAATTCCAAACTCCTACAGTACTAGTTGTCTTAGTTAGGGTTTTACTGCACTCAACAAACACAATGACCAAGGCAACTCTTATAAGGACAATATTTAATTGGGGCTTGCTTACAGGTTCAGAGATTTAGTCCATTATCTTCAAAGTGGGAACATGGCATAGCTGAGAGTTCTCCATCTTCATCTGAAGACTGCTATCCGAATACTGACTTCCAGGCAGCTAGGATGAGTGTCTTAAAGCCCACACCCACAGTGATACACCTACTCCATCAAAGCCACACCTTCTAATAGTGCCAAACCCTGGACTGAGCATATACCAACCATAACAGTAGTATTACTTTAACAGAAGAAACAGGTAAAGACACAACAAAAAAGATGCCAGGCACTGACATAGGACAAGTTATTAAGTAGCAGGAATCTTCCTGAGATGGTCTGTCTTGGATTTAAAAAAAAGGTTCTCAAAATAAGAAATAAAAATGACTAGAATATTTATTTAAATGTATTCAGCATCTTCGGCAGTCTTGGAAACTCAAGATAGAAATACTTAGCAATTTTGTCTTGCTCAACTCAGAATGACTAAGATCAAGAAAACAGCTGAGTAGAGAAAGTACCCAAGGAGCTGAAGGGGTCTTCAACCCTATAGGTGGAAGAATAACCATGAACTAACTAGTACCCCCTGAGCTCATGTCTCTAGCTGCATATATAGAAGAGGATGGCCTAGTTGGCCATCATTGGGAAGAGAGGCCCCCTGGTCATGCAGACTTTATATGCCCCAGTACAGGGGAACACCAGGGCCAAGATGTGGGAGCGGGTGGGTAGGGAAGCAGTGCCAGGAGTGGGGAGGGTATAGGGAACTTTCTGGATAACACTTGAAATGTAAATGAAGAAAATATCTAATAAAAGTTGGGAAAAAAAAAAAAAGAAAACAGCTGAGAAACTGCTGAAGAGGATGCCGGGCAAGGTCACACTCATTCACTATTTATGGCACTAACCTGGTGCAGCCACTGTGGGAATCAGTGTGAATTCTTAAAAAGCAAAAACTAGATCTACCATATGACCAAATTCCATGACTACTTCCCTGTTCCCAAAGAACTCAACATCCTGCAACAGAGATAATTCAGCCATGCTCATTGCTACTCTTCACAATAGCAGGAAATGGATACAGCCTGGATATCTTTCAACTGATAAACAGATGATTAAAATGTGTGCAAGTACTTTTATTTACATCAGCCATCCATAGTAATTTACTATAGTCATACTGTTAATCTTTCATGCAACTGATAAATGTTAATGCTGAATGTCCTTTCAAGAACTTACATTCTGTAACTGTTTTTAAATTTCTGTCATAAAGTTTGGCTTAAGGCAGTATATTCATCAATGAAAGTGAACTAACTGCTCATTAGTATACTAAATTTTATTTAGGCTTCCTGCCAAAACGAAATTTAGCAAGCAACAGAATTTTTTTATGGGTAGGATGAATTCTGTACATCTCAAACCCCCAAGGATTTGCAGAAATGTTTCAAAGGTCACATGTTACACAAAGCCCTATAACTAATTATAAAGAGAGCAAATTATAAAGTTGAGGAAAAAAGTTTTCTTCTTTCTCTGATGAAAGACAACAGGGATCTCCCAGGCGCTTCTAACCAGAACCACAAAAACCTCAAGAGGTAAAGAACCTCCACATTTAATCATAATCACACAATATCTCACAATGGCAGAATAAAAGGTTCTGCCCTCTGTCATTTAGTGTTTGGTGAGGCATGATCCCCTCCTACTTAATTCCATATCACACAAATGTTGAGCCATGAGTAGATTAAATCTACACAAATGAGGAAATCATTTGCTGACTGCACAAATTGAAATACAAAAGGTTTAGTCACTTTCTTAAGGTCACTAAAAAAACAGTAGTAAAAGCAATAGTCTGAAACCTTAGACCAGTGATTTTTTTATGACTCCTTTCTTATTTTGAGTGAAAACAACACAAGCTTCTACAAAAACCACGAAGAATACCTCTCAGAATTTACCAGTAGCAGTGACACCCTTTGTAACATAATGAACCAACAAGGTAGGAAAATTACCAAATCCTGTGACTGTCTCTTTTATTAATAATGAAGTGTCTTCACTCATTCGCCATTTCTCTTTAAAGTTTGAAAAAATATGTGGCTCTTTAGTTTAAAAAAGATAAACAAATAAAAATGGGCACAAGTTGATTCATTTCAGAGAGAAATAAAAATGAATTAGGATCCAATAGCCTCATCCTAATTCTACAGTTAGAGCAGTGGGAGAGTCTGAAAGCCAAACTGTGGTATGACGATTCATCCAGGAAAGTCCAGCACAAAGTTGTGAGCAGGTAAGGAAAGGCCTGTTGTGGATGTATACTAGCTCCTGTTTACACTGCAGAATATTCTGACATGCTTCTTTTCTTTCCACCTACTTTTTAATCTTATTTTTCAAATTTTAAGATTTACTTTTTTTTTTCATTTTATTTATATGGTGTGTGTGTGTGTGTGTGTGTGTGTGTGTGTGTGTGTGTATGTGTGTATGTGTGTTTATGCCATGGGTATGTGGTTAACCCAAAGGAGTCCAGAAAGTGTCAGATTCCCTGGAGGAATAGTTACAGGCAAACTGTGTGACCTGAATGATAGGAACAGGAACGCAATGATGAAAGAGCAGCAAATGGTCATAAGCACTGAGCAATCTCTCATGCCATGTTTTTTAAAAAAGAAAGAATGAAAGAAAGAAAGAAAGAAAGAAAGAAAGAAAGAAAGAAAGAAAGAAAGAAGAGAAAAGAAGAAAAAAAGAAGAGAAGAGAAGAGAAGAGAAGAGAAGAGAAGAGAAGAGAAGAGAAGAGAAGAGAAGAGAAGAGAAGAGAAGAGACAGGATTTTACACTGTAGTGCTTTCTTTCTTTCTTTCTTTCTTTCTTTCTTTTATTTATTTAAATCTCCTGGTTTTATTCCCCTCCTGGTTCCACACCCCATACCTCTTCCCCCTTGTTCCCACCAGGATATCCCCATCCCCCCCAACCCTACTCCACCAGACCTCTAAACTCCCTGGGGTCTCCAGTGTCTTGAGAGTCAGGTCATCTTTTCAGACTAAACTCAGACCCAGCAGTCCTCTGCTGTATATGTGTTGGGGCCCTCATATCAGCTGGTGTATGCTGCCTGGTTGATGGTCCAGTATCTGAGAGATCTCAGGGGTCCAGGTTAACTGAGACTGCTGGTCTTCCTACTGTAGTGGTTTCTTATATCTGTCCTATCCTGGCATTCACTGTTAAGCCTAGGCTGGGTGTGAACTCACACAACCCTCTTGCATCGCTTTCCTGAGAACTATGAATACAGACACATAAATACAATCATGCCTGTGTTTTCATCTAAAAATACTTCCAAAATAAGGATGGCCTTACAAACTATACCCACCCCCTTATTGTGTTATAGAATGAAGTTATATGTGTAGAATGAAATCTAACATTTACTTGTATATAGTATGTTATAGGGAAATGACAGCATTTTTTCTAAAGACACAGAAACTAAACCAGCGTCTTGTTTTGTAAATATGTTCTATTATATCATTGATACAATAATTTATCCCTTTTAATTTGGAATGCTTAAAATTGAATTTATTGTGGAGTTACTGTAAAGTGAAAGTATAAGTGCTTTGGTGTATAAGATAGATGGAATAAATTTGTAAGAAATATTCCATCTACTAATGGAAGAAATGTGTTTCTGTGTCTTAGGGAAAATGGAAGGGCCGTAGTAGGACTTAATTTTCCTTGGGGGAGTGGGGTGAAAGCCTGAATACTACAGAAATCTAATCATGGAGGAAATGGAATAATTACTTAAAAGCAAATTTTGAAATCAGAAAAAAAATGACAGGGAATTCAATATTATGGAGACTTAAAATAAATAACTCACAAGGAAGGCCCTGCTTTCCTAAAAAAACAATCTCAGTATCATAGCCTTAGTCAAACAAACAGAAAAATGGACATTTACATAATATAAGATATGGAGACAAGGCGACTACAAGAAATCAGAATGGCAAAGCAAAGAAAATTTCAGCATACTGTCCATAGAAGTCAGGGAACGAGGAATGATCTGAGCAGGTCTAACAAGACTCAAGAATCAAAGAAACATCTAAGTGTTTGTATATGAGGAAAATAGAATGAAGAAAGCTGTAAAGTGGAGTCCACAGAGTTGTGCACTCCCTCTGGAACTGTTTATGTGTTTATATATATTTCTGTGCCTCTTCTGACAATGGCAATACAGATTCTTCCGCAAGAAGCTTAATGTAGCCTGAGCTAAATTTAAGCACTACGGAAAGTCTGTTACTCTACATGCTCAAACTCAAAGTAGTGAAAAAGTAAAACAGACACACTATCTCTAGATTAGTCACTTTCTGATCCTTAAGTTATCAGTACAGCATTTATTGGGAATTCTTGTCTGCTTTTTGTTGTTGTTGTTTATGTTGTTTGCTGTTAATTTATTTAGTTATTCAGCTTACATTCCAATATCAGTCCCCCTTCCAAGTCCCCTCTCATACCTTCCACCCCCATTTCTACCTCCTCTTCTTCTCAGAGTAATGTTAGACCCCCTTAGGTGCCATCCCACTATGGCATATCAAGTCACTGCAGGACTAGATGTATCTTCTCCCACGGAAGCCAGACAAATTGACCCAGTTAGGTGAACAGGATCTACAGGCAAGTATACAGGCAACAGAGTCAGGGACCAACCATGCTCTAGTTACCATGGGACACAATAAAGACCAAGATGCATGTCTGCTATATATGGGGGCAGGGAGGTCGAGCTCAGGCTTCCTCTTTGGTTGGTAGTTCAATCTCTGGGGGCCTCCGAGGGTCCAGGTTTGTTTACTCTGTTGGTCTTCCTATGAAGTCTCTGTCCTTTGGGTTCCTCAGTCCTTCCATCAACTCTTCCACAAGGCTCTCTGAGCCTCATCTAATGATTCTCCACTATCTCACAAGGACACTTGTTCAACTATTTTCTTGACTTCTTAAAGTGTCAACTTGAAAGTCATCTTGAGGAGCAGAGACACAATGATCATGGTCACATTCTTGAAGAAGAAAACAGTGGGGAATAGAAAGAATGGAGAGAAAACAGTATGATTCCAGTTACAAATATGCCACTTTCTAGATATAATTATTTCCAAAGTAAGTTAATCTCAGCCGTCCTACATGGATCACAGCTGTCTTATGCTTCTCATATTTATTCACCAAAGTGAAAAATGGATCAACACTTGAAAGAATTTGGGGAAATATACACTCCATAAATGCTAGTTATCAAATATGTTGACATGTGAGACAGGAAAAATAGCTCTGCCTAATAGGAAGCTGAATATATTAATTATATAGACAAGCATCATGTTGAGGAAGTTTGTGAAATGAAATTAAATACATGAAGAATTACTGAAGAATTTCACATGAAGACTTCACAGCATTTGTTTTTGAGTGATGAGCTTGCATATAAAAGTAGGCATGATATCAGTTGCCTCCTGTTTTAAGCTTACATACAGAATCTTTCTCTATTAGTCTTAGATCTCTTGCTAACTCCTGTGAACCCTAAGAATCCTGGGGCATTCTAACATCCATCCACATCTAAAGGTGTGTGTGTGTGTGTGTGTGTGTGTGTGTGTGTGTGTGTGTTTCTTTTAATGTTTTAGGACTAAGTAGGAATGATGATTTCAGGTTTCTCCAAAATGTTTTTTGCGACGCGCCTCCCTCGACCAGCAAAAAAGTCACGCCACCACCGGGATCTTCTCAGTCAGCTTTATTCAGGAGCACCTTGATAGTAGATTCCCAGGACCCTGGACAGCAGCAGAGCTGCTGCTTTTATACTCTCCCAGGGAAGGGGAAGGGGTGTCGTAGTGGTTGCAGATTGGTGCACCAAGATACACCTTATTAGCATGTGGCCCGTTCATTGGTGCCACAAGCCACACCCATTAGCATATTGCCCGTTCAGGAGGGGCTATTGCTTGAGGAGGGCCTGAAGAGGGAGCCCAGGTTTTCTGGAGCAACTGCTGTTCCAGAGCAACTGCCATTCCTGACCAACTGCCATTCCTGAGCAACTGCCATTCCTGAGCAACTGCCATTCTGGAACAACTGCCGCTTCCTACAGTTTTTTAAGTGATTATCCAAGCCTAGTCCTAAAATTTCTAGAAAGTCAAGTTGTAGTCTTTACTTAACAGACCTAACATTATACAAGATACAGGAATGGCTACATTAGACTACTTTTGTATTTTTCAGTCTTCTTGCTTTTTTGTTAACTTTACACAAACCTACATGTACCTGCAAAGAGCAAATCTTGACTGAGAAAAATGCCTCAGAAGACTGACCTGTATGCAAAACTTAGGCATTTCCTTTTTTTAATTAGTTAATTAATTAGCATCCCAAATGCTGTCCTTCCTCCTAGTCCTCAGAGAGGGAATAGGGAGCTATTTCCCTTCTTCTACTCCTCAAGAGAGGGTGTCTCCCTTTCACCTGACTATTCCCCTTCTCTGGTATATTAAGTCTCTGCCATATCCTCTACCACTGAGGCCAAACAAGGCAGCCATAGGGACTGAACTCTGTCTGTTACATAAGTGGTAGAGGCCTCATTCCAGTCTGTGTATGCTCTTTGATTGGTGGCTCAGTCTCTGAGAGCTCTCAGGGGTGCATATTAGTACACTCTGTTGTCTTCTTGTCAAATTCCCATCTCAAGGCCTTCAATCCTTCCCCTAACTAATAATATGAGTCCCTGACCTTTGTCCAATGTAGGGCTGTGGATATCTACATCTGTTTCATTTAGCTGCTTGGTAGAGTCTCTCAGAGAACACTTGTGTTAGGCACCTGTCTTTAAGCAAAACAGAGTTTTATTAATAGTGTCTATGTCACCAATATTGGTCTTCTTGGCTAAGCTCACCCACATTGATTCTAGAGAGCACCTCTATTCCAGGTCTCTGGAATTTCCCAGATATTTCTCCCAACCTCATACCCTGAAAACTCCAGATTTTCATTCATTTTCCTGGCCCTCTGGGCTTGCCTCCTGTCTTTTACCGCATCTGATCCTGTGGACCCCTTCTCCTCCCCTGCCCTTCTCTCAGGAATGAAACTAACAGATGTTATCATCAAAATGGATTTAACAGATATCTATAGAACCATTTAGGTAAAAACAAAAGTTTTATTTTTTTTCCTCTTTCTTTAGTTTCTGTTTCAATGAACAGTGCATTGGTGACAGGGAGGAACATAAGTCCCACGCTATTATTGTGTGATATTCAATGTGTTATTTGAGCTTTAGTAAAGTTTGACAACTTTGAGTACCTTTGCATTTGGGCATAGATGTTTAAGATTGAGATAGGATTTTGGTGGACCAATAAGTCAAGAGAGGTCATCCATAAATAGCATTAAGGTTTTTAATTATGAGTCAACAATTGTAAGACCAGAATAAATGAACTTTCTAGTGACATAATAAGTTAAAATTAACATATTGTTGCATAAATGAATGCATAACTAGGAAATCGTATCTTCTATATACAAGGCTGAGTTTTGCCAAATTGAATAGAAAATTGATTGCATGCTATAATCTCATGAACTCTTATATTTACACCATACATTTTATTTGAATATATGAAAGAGTAAGAAGCATTGAAGGTTTATTTATTCTTTCACATTTCAGGAACCCAAACAATGATGATCAACCAAACGATCTTAAAGGAATTCATTCTCGTAGGCTTCTCT
The DNA here is from genome assembly GCA_902729485.2 of Mus minutoides. Classification (NCBI taxonomy): domain Eukaryota; kingdom Metazoa; phylum Chordata; class Mammalia; order Rodentia; family Muridae; genus Mus; species Mus minutoides. The sequence continues at coordinate 79,197 of LR752494.1, forward strand.
GTTTACCCACATGTACAGACCTCCCTCTTTGTGGTCTTCCTTTGCCTGTACATGGTCACTCTTGCAGGCAACCTGGCCATCATGGCTTTGACTTGGGTGGACAGATCTCTCCACACTCCTATGTACTTCTTTCTCAGTGCACTCTCCTTCTCTGAGACCTGCTACACCCTGACTATCATCCCCAAGATGCTGGTGGATCTACTGGACAAAGACAACCGCATTTCAGTCATAGGCTGTGGCTTGCAGATGTGTTTCTTCCTGGGCCTTGGTGGAACACATTGTATCCTTCTCACAGTGATGGGGTATGACCGCTTTCTGGCCATCTGCAATCCCCTCAGATATCCTCTTCTCATGACCAATGTTGCATGTGGGCAACTTTTGGCCTCTGCTTGGGTTGGAGGTTTCTTTATTTCTCTCATTGAGACAACACTGATATTCAGGGTCTCTTTCTGCATACCTAACCTCATCAGACACTTCTTCTGCCATATGAGGGCAGTTCTGAGGCTGTCCTGCACAGACAGTAACTTCACAGAATTTGTTGTAACACTGATGTCAGTGTCTGGTTTGCTGGGTACATTCTTGCTCATCCTCCTGACTTATGTGTTCATCCTTTCTTCTGTCCTCAAGATCCCTTCAGCTGAGGGTAAACAAAAGACATTTTCCACCTGTGCCTCACACCTCACTGTGGTAATCATCCACTTTGGCTTTGCATCTGTTGTTTATATGAAGCCAGAAAACTCTGGGGGTGATGACACGCTCATAGCAGTTCCGTATACCGTCATTACCCCATTCCTCAGTCCAATCATATTTACACTCAGGAATAAGGATATGAAGAATGCTTTCAGAAAGATCATAAGAAAGACAGTAGTCTTGAAAAAATAATCTTATCTAATTATTGTTAATATTTTATTGCTTCATCAGTCACTGGAGTATTTGGTATGTTACCTCTGTAGAATGGCTTCATTATGGGAACATATAACTGAGGTTTCACCTGAGTTTCCCAGGCATTTTTTAAGCTTGTTGAAGAAAGTTATACAATTTCTTTGTTATTATTTGTTCTGCAATATGGGGATTCTGCTAAATAATTTCTGGGTCTCCTACATCCTCCACAAGTGAGAAATAAAATAAAGCAATATGATAAGCTTAACACTCCATAATCAGTAGCCTTCATTATCCATTGGTTTAAATATTAAAGTGTTCTGGCATAGATTGTAATGCCTTTGATTAGACTTTCAAGTAGGAAAACTATTTCTGGCAGAAGATTTATTTTGTAAAGCCCAATGATCAGCTATTGTACAAACATAGATATTCATAGTTCACATATACACACAACCATACAGACCGACTTGTTAAGTATTCACAGCACACTGGTGACTGGTTAATAAATCTTTTACTAGTACCTTATTCATGACTGTGGCATCACTTGACCTCTAAATACTAACTTCTAAGAATAGGAGAATTTGGCTCTCTGCTCCTCCCTGTTCCAGAGACAGCCGCATCTTCTTGTGCAGTGCCAGCCTCGTCCGGTAGACAAAATGGTGAAGGTCGGTGTGAACGGATTTGGCCGTATTGGGCACTTGGTCACCAGGGCTGCCTTCTGCTCTCCACATGGCAAAGTGCAGATTGTTGCCATCAATGACCCCTTCATTGACCTCAACTACATGGTCTACATGTTCCAGTATGACTCCACCCACGGCAAATTCAACGGTACAGTCAAGGCTGAGAATGGGAAACTTGTCATCAACGGGAAGCCCATCACCATCTTCCAGGAGCGAGACCCCTCTAACATCAAATGGGGTGGTGCCAGTGCTGAGTATGTCATGGAGTCTACTGGTGTCTTCACCACCATGGAGAAGGCCGGGGCCCACTTGAAGGGTGGAGCCAAAAGGGTCGTCATCTCCGCCCCTTCTGCCGATGCCCCCATGTTTGTGATGGGTGTGAACCACGAGAAATATGACAACTCACTGAAGATTGTCAGCAACGCATCCTGCACCACCAACTGCTTAGTCCCCCTGGCCAAGGTCATCCATGACAACTTTGGCATTGTGGAAGGGCTCATGACCACAGTCCATGCCATTACTGCCACTCAGAAGACTGTGGATGGCCCCTCTGGAAAGCTGTGGCGTGATGGCCGTGGGGCAGCCCAGAACATCATCCCTGCATCCACGGGTGCTGCCAAGGCTGTGGGCAAGGTCATCCCAGAGCTGAACGGGAAGCTCATTGGCATGGCCTTCCGTGTTCCTACCCCCAATGTGTCCATTGTGGATCTAACGTGCCGTCTGGAGAAACCTGCCAAGTACGATGACATCAAGAAAGTGGTGAAGCAGGCATCCGAGGGCCCACTGAAGGACATCCTGGGTTACACTGAGGATCAGGTTGTCTCCTGTGACTTCAACAGCAACTCCCACTCCTCCACCTTCGATGCTGGGGCTGGCATTGCTCTCAATGACAACTTTGTGAAGCTCATTTCCTGGTATGACAATGAATACGGCTACAGCAACAGGGTGGTGGACCTCATGGCCTACATGGCCTCCAAGGAGTAAGAAGCCCTGGACCACCCACCCCAGCAAG
>LR751629.1:0-23961 GCA_902729485.2 Mus minutoides
GACGGATGGATGGACACACAGTCCCACCTTATGCCGGACATAAAAATAAGCTCACAGTGGACAACAGACTTACATAGATATTTAAAAACTAAGCCACATTTGGGGAAAATCTGGAGAAAATTCTGTGCAACCTTGGGGTAGAGAGATTATTAGAACATATCTGGCCTTCACACACACACACTTGCAGGAGGGGGGGGGGGGAGAAGAGCACAAGAAAAATGTAAACCATGCAAGAAAATGCCAAAATTTAACCTTTTTGTTTTTCAAAAGTTGAAACTGAAAAACTGAAAGGCTGTGGAAGGACAGACATGTATGGATAGACAGAAAGACCAGAAAAGGGACTCCTAATGCATACACTGGCACTTCCAAGGCTCCAGCGTAGGAACTTACATCTCCCAACATTTTGAACCAAGGGCTGTGGTGATGGCTCAGTGAGTAAGACCATTATAAATGGAAACTTTAAAAACCTCAGTGGGAAAAATGGATTGTGGACATCTCACCACTCATAGGCAGACGGGACAGCAGGAACTAGAACTAATCATGGAAGCTCCATCCCTCCTGCCCCCTTCCCAGGCGACTGTCATGGAGGAATTAGCCACACATGGAGAAGATTCTTTTTACACCAATGGTACATGAGGCTTAGGGACAAATCTAAACTATGGAGTCACTTAAATGGAGAAATCTCAACAAGTACTCACTTCAAGAACAGATGAGAGACCCAGACCCTGGTTGCCTTTGAAGGCCCTTCCCTTCGGTTCCTTTAACAGGACAGAAGCCTCTGCCCACCCCTCTTCCTCAGTTTGTTTTTGATGGTTGTGATAAAACACTGGCGGAAAGCAACTTGGGGAGGAAAGGGTTTATTTGGCTTATAGGTCAAGGTCAGTTTTCCAGGGAAGCAAAGGCAGGAAGTCAAGCAGGAACCTGGAGGCAGGAATGGAGGCAGAGACCATGGAGGAGCATCTGTCTTCACAGACTAGCTTCCTCTGGCTTGTCTCATATACCACCCAGGCCCTAATGCCTAGGGATGGTGCCTCCCACAGTGGACTAGGCCCTTTCACATTAATTAGCAATTGAGAAAACGTCTCATAGACATGACCAGAAGCCAACCTGATGGAGACAGTTTTTCAACTGAGCTTCCCTCTTCCTAGGGGTGTTAGCAACCAAGGTCAGCCACCACACTCTCCAGCAGGGAAACAGTGGCCCCAGAAAGCTGCTAAGCCCCACCATTCCCATGCTCCTCTTCAGAGATCTGTGCCATCTTCCCAACTATTGCCTCTTCTTAACCTTGTCCCTCAACACTCAGTGACCACCTTTGCCACTTAGTGTCTCAGTTCGGCTGCTATGACAGTGTGACACTTAAGAAAACTGGTTTTCCCAAGAACGCTTTTTGTTCCCCTCACATCAAAGTCTGAAGAAGCAGTTGATGACCTCACAACCATCTGCGTCCTGGGTTCCTCGTTTTCTACTGTGTAGTCTACAACGGCTGCTGGAACGCCAGTCACCACATCTCTCATTGAGCCAGGAGGAGAAAAAGGAACTGCAGGACATCCTTTACTTAAAGCAATTACATCGAAGTTGAACACGCCATCTCTGCTAAAAATCCTCTTGGCTGGGACTTAATAACAGCCACGCTCAGTTGTACCAAACTGGGGAAAAGACTGTCTAAGTACCTAGTACCAAATAGCCTATCACTAAGGGAGAAAGGAGACTGAACAGAGCTGTTCCTCTCAGCCATTAAGTTGTCAGGATATTGAGTCTTGTGCATTGTGAGTTCTCTCGTGATATGCCAGTAGCACTTGCGAGCTTGAATTTGGTGACGCCACTAACCAGGAAATTAGAAAATACTTTCTCAAAAATGTAATGCACAGATGGGGTTGTGGCTCAGCAGCAGAATTTGCCTGTTATGTACAAGCTCCTGGGTTCCATCTCTAGTACCCTGAGCAAAACAGGGGAAACACAAGTCACCATTTCTGGTCTCCAGATCCGGATGGGGACACTCAGAGCGTCTCTAGGGAGCACATGCAGGAATTCACTGTAGTAGTATAAACAAGAAACAAAACAAATGGCCGTCCAAGGGATGTGACCAGATGACCCAAACCCACGTGTTGGAGTGCCAAGGAAACTTACGTGCTGAGGCAGGGGTGGGGGAGGGGCAACCTATAGAATTTAGTGAATGGTATGAGTGACAGTGTGTGTTTCAAAGAGAACACGGATACACACACGAACACATACATATTCACAGAAATGTCTGGAAGAACTGTGCTGAAGGATCTAAAAAGCTTGCAGTTTTAGAAGAAAACTTTATTTTTTTAGCAAATTATTTTCTTATATTTACTTCGTGTGTACTCAAGTGAGGGAGCACGCGCGCACGCGCGCAGGCCCATATACACACATGTGTGAGTGTGTACATATATGTATGTGAGTGCATGCCAACTCACAAGCACATACCTATGGAAGTCAAAGAATAACTTTTGGAAATTGGCTTAGATTGTCTTCCTACCATGCTGGTCCCAGGGACAGGACTCGGGTCATTGAGCTTGGTGGCAAGCACTCTGACTGGCTGAGCCATCTTTCCAGCCCCGTTATGGTTTTTGTTGTTGTTGTTGTTGCTGTTGTTGTTGTTTCTTTTTTAAACAATAGCTCACTCGGTAGCCCAGACTAGCCTGGAACTTGTAGCAATCCTGCCCCCACTGGGAGCTGAGAGGTTACAGGTGTGAGCCATCGTGTCTAATGAGAAAACATATTTATATACGAAACATTTGTCTAAAAAGAAAAATGCATTTTTAACATGTGCATGTATAACACTGCACATGCCAGTGTGTCGCTGAGATTCTTAGGAGACCTGGGTCTGTGGAGTGTCCCTGTTTAGATGACCTGACATTCTCTCAGGATTAGGTTAAGGCCAGGATCTTTGGTAAGAACACCACAGAGTCTGTGGTGTGCTCCTTTGACATGTGTTTTTAATTTGTCCCCTTTAGAGTGACATTAACTCTGATCCTAATTGAAGGTGGTGTCTGCCAGGCTTCCCCGTGATCAAGTTACCCCCTTGCCTTCATAGTTAATAAGGCTTCCGTGCACTGAGGCTTTGAGACTAGGTGGGCCTCCACCTCTCCAGCTAGTTCCAGTTAACAACCACATTGATACTTTTAGCTGACAGCTAGAAACCCTTATGACACTCATTTTTAAAGATTTATTGAATTTCTCTCTCTGTATCTCTCTGTCTCTCTGTCTCTGTGTGTGTGTGTTTGTGTGTGTGTGTGTGTGCCCCTATTTGATCTATATGTGTGTCATGTGTGTGCAGGGCCTGTAGAGGCCAGAAGATGGCATTAGATCCCCTGGAGCTGAACTAGCAAGTCCAGCTTGTCAGAGGCCTGTGAGAAGCCTGATGTGACTTCTGGTAATTAAACCCAGAACTTTGTGCAAAAGCATCCAATGTGCTTAACCATTGAGCCGTCCCCCCAGCTCAGCCATGTTCTTTTCTGATATCTGGCTTGTTGTCCCGTGTGGCCCGAGAGCATCTTCACGCCCTGTCATTCTCTGAGCACTTCCTTCCTCTTGGGTGGTCTCTGACACGCTGTTCTTCTTCCTCCTGCAACTAAAAGCCTCTGCTCTGTTCCTTTAAAGGAAAATCATTTTAGAAGCCAAGATCTGCACCCAAGGGAGTCCAGAGTGACTCTGATATCCCTGACTTCTTGTCTTCTGGATAGACAGACCTACATACACAAGACACACAGACATGTGCACACACGTCAATATCCACTCATCTGTCATCTATTTGTCTATCCATCCATATATTTATCCACTCATCTATTCATCTGTATATGTCTGTATCTATCTACTACTCAACTGTTCACTATTTCACCCATTCATTTTATCTATTCACCTATTCATTCTTTCTTCCATCCGTCCTCCATGAATCCATCTGTGGGTCTACACATTCATCTATCCATCTACCTGTTCATTCATGTATCCATCTATGTTTCTGTATGTCTATCCATCCATCATCCAACCCACCATTGATTCATGTGTGTTTGTGTGTGTTAATCCATTTATCCTCCCAGCTATCCTCTAACCATCTATGTATCAGTGTATCTATTCATACATATGTCCATCCATCCATCCATCCATCCGTCTGTCCGTCTATCTGTGTATCTATCCATCTACATTAAAAACCACGGGTTTCAGCCGGGCGTGGTGGCACACGCCTTTAATCCCAGCACTCGGGAGGCAGAGGCAGGCGGATTTCTGAGTTCGAGGCCAGCCTGGTCTACAAAGTGAGTTCCAGGACAGCCAGAGCTACACAGAGAAACCCTGTCTCGAAAAACCAACCAACCAACCAAACAAACAAACAAAAAAACCCACGGGTTTCTTCCAGGGCTGTCTGAGTAGTTTAAGAGTCTGATATGAAACAGGAACTTAGGGTTCTTGTTGCACAGATAGAATGGAGAGTGCCCTCCTCGCCTCTCTCTGCACTTGTTATGGGCTCTTCCCCTGCTACTTAGGGTCATGGATGGAAAGCTCACATGGTGGTACAGAGTCTCAGAGGTGCCCAGGGCCCCAGCATGTGGCTCAGAGGAGTGTGGCCCACCTAGTCTCTGTTCTCTCTTTTACCACTGTTATTAATGGTGTCCATGCCAATCAAGAAAGTGAAGCCGAAAGTCTCCTTCCCTCCAGCCCACCTGTCAAAGCATGGCATGGTTGGAAGGGCAGGATGCACACACCATGGCACATGGTGAGACGCTGTGCACCTGGCACCTGTGTCAGGTACACCGAGCCTGCTAGGTGAGCCTTGGGCAGAGGGTGTGGGGAAATGGCTGCTGGATGGAGATGGGTCAGTAAAGCTAGGCAGGCTCTCTGGGAGTCTAGCACTTGTACTGAGGCTGAGGCTCCATCCCAGGGTGGGAGGGTGAGACTTGGGGCCACTCCTGATCCATGGCTCCACGTCTTATTCACGCGCCACTCTCCCATCAGGCCGGGCTCATGAAACACAAACTCCAAGACAAAACTACCAAGTGTTTTGAGCTGGCAGTCATAGGCCGTGTTCAGGGGCCCTCTGGGAAGTAGGCTCTGCAATGGTGTGCTGGGCATCGCCCCTGGAGCCTTCCTGGCTTATACCATTTGCCCCAGCACCAATCCTCTCCTCACGTATTCACAGCAGTAAAGACTGGAACAACTGATCCCAGCCTCCTTGCTGCCTTGTGCCCTCTTACACACAAGCTGTGCTTGCCCTGCTTGAACCTGGCACATGGCCAAGAGCTCTCATCCTTCAGCAAGCTGAAAGGAGACAGGTGCCTGCTCCGGGCTGGCCGGGCTTCACCAGACCCAGACCCCGCCATTCCAGCTGGAACTGCAGCTTCCGAGGCCAGGTGGGGCTCCGAGGCCAGGTGGGGCTCCTCCCCCTGCTTCTGGCAGGTCCTTCCTCCCTCTTGGGCACGGGAATGCTGTCCCAGACCATTACCTTCTGCCCTTCTACCAAAGGAGTTGGGGGTGGGGTAGGGCAGAGGAAGGGCCAAGAGGCATTTTTGGTTTTGTTTTTATTCGTTTGCTTGCTTCTCCTAGAGACACTCAGTCCGAGACAGGTATGTAGAGGTCAGAAAACAGCCTAGAGGAGCCAGTTTTCTCCCGTAGCATGTGGGTCCCAGGAACTGAACCCTGTCTATCAGGCCCGGTGGCAGGTGCCTTTGCCAGCTGTGCCATCTGTGATAAACTGACTTTATTATTTCTCTGAAGAAGGAGCAGACTGCACAGAACATCTTAAAGATGAGTATCAGGTCCTTGCCAGGAGTCCATGCTGTCAGCCGAGCCATGCTAATAGGAAGAGAAAGCGTTGACAGAAAGACCAAATAGACCAATGCAGCGGGTCAGGAGTCCAGGCGCAAAGAAGTCTTATACAAATTTGTTCTCCTCTGTGGGGAAAAAACATGGATTCATCTAAATGATACTGAGCAATTGGTGCTCAGTGAGGAAGGTTAATTCTTACGTGCCTTGAGTCATAAAAACAAATTACAGTTAAAAGATGCACTTGCCACCAAGCCTGTCCACGGAAGTCTGACTGAGATCCCTGAAACCAAGGGGTTGGAGAGGAGAACTGAATCCTACAAGTTGTGCACTGACCTACACGTATGCACGAAGACACACACACACACACACACACACACACACACACACACACACACAATGATGATGATAAATAATTTAAAGAAAAAGAAATGTGTATGAAAATAAAGGACAATAGGTCAGTCACAGTACATCACGCCTGGAAAGGCTGAGGCAGGGGAATCATGAGCTCCAGGAAAGATTTGGTTACCCCGAAGACTTTATTTTTTTAGATTTATTTATTTATTTTATGTATGTAAGTACACTGTAGCTGTCTTCAGACACACCAGAAGAAGGCATTGATCCTATTACAGATGGCTATGAGCCACCATGTGGTTGCTAAGAATTGAACTCAGAACCTCTGGAAGAGCAGTCAGTGCTCTTAACTACTGAGCCATCTCTCCAGACCCAAAGACTTAAAAAAACAAACAAACATGTATTTATTTTTATTTTTATGTGCATTGGTAAATTGGTTGCATGTATGTCTGTGTAAGGGTGTCAGATCCCCTGAAACTAGGGTCACAGACAGTTTTACGTTTCCATGTGGGTGCTGGAAATTGAACCTGGGTCCTCTGGAAGAGCAGCCAGTGCTCTTAACCACTGAGCCATCTCTCCAGCTCCTCCCAAAGACTTTATTTTAACCCCCTGTATAAGACTAGGTTATACACCAAAGCTATCTCACACTACCAATCAACCAGAATCACTAAAACCCAAAGCAGAGCCCACACGAAGAAGACAGACTCCATCTGATTCGAGGCATAAGACTGCCTTATAGAAGAAAACAAAAACAAAAGCAGGAACCGAAGAAGAGACAATAGACAGTTCAGAAGCGCTTGTGAAATAAAAAACATAAATTTAATTGTTGTGACCACATTGTTCAAGAATTTCTATAGTCAACCTATAGAGAGAGGTTAGAGTATAAAAAGCTAAATAAACTGTGAATTAGAGAAGCCAATAACATAAAAAAGGACAGTTCTTAAAACTCAGACTGCCCACTGTGAAGAGTGTGTGTGTGTGTGTGTGTGTGTGTGTGTGTGTGTGTGTGTGTGTACACGTGGGTACTCAGGATGTACGTGGGTGGGATGAGAAGAATCTCAGGTGCTGTCCTTTTTCTTTTTTAATCTTTTGAGACAGTGTCTCTCCCTGGCCCAGAACTCAAGCTAGACAGGCTGAGCAGACAGCCCAGGGACCCCTCTGTCTCCACCTCCCCAGTGCTGGGGTTTCGGGTACACAACGCCTGGCTTTTTTCTTAGAAGAGCTCTCACTCAGCAGCCCAGGCTGCAGTGCAATCACTGGTAGAACAGGCTGGCCTGGAACTCACAAGAGTTCTTCCTCTCTCTGTCTCCTGAGCTGGGGTTAAGGGTGCATGCCTCCATGCCCAGTATGCCTGGCGTTCCTCCCCTCCACCCATGGACTTGAGAGAGCCTGCGGCTGCAAGGCAAGCGCTTTGGCAGCAGAGCCAGCTCCCCGGCCTGACTGACGGACGGTCCTTTTGAAGACTGACAAACAAGGAGAAGATTGTCCGCAACCAGGAAGCCTAAGATGGTGAGGGGATGTGTGATGGTTGGACCAGGGAGTGACACTATCGGGACGTGTAGCCTTGTTGGAGTAGGTGTATTACTGTGGGTGTGGCCTTATTGGAGTGGGTGTGTCACTGTGGGTGTGGGTTTTAAGACCCTCATCCTAGTTGCCTGGAAGCCAGTCTTCTGCTAGCAGACTTCAAATGAAGATGTAAAACTCTCAGCTCCCCCTGTACTATGCCTGCCTGGATGCTGCCATGTTCCTGCCTTGATGATACTGAACTGAACCTCCGAACAGTAAGCCAGCCCAATTAAATGTTGTCTTTATGAGTTGCCTTGGTCATGGTGTCTGTTCACAGCAGTAAAACCCTAACTAAGACAGAATGGCTTTGCTTATGAAGTAACGGCACATAGATAAAAACTGTTCAGACTTTTAAAAGGAAGGCTCAGTTTAAAAAAATATGGTTACATTTACTATATTTAAATTTGGTATTGTTTTATGCTTTAAATTTGCATATAATCATTAAGCAATGTAACTTTGTCTATTTTAGGAAGACTGTCATACAGAAGCAAAAGAAAACCTGCATGAGGCTCTTCATCCAAACAGGCTAAGTCTCCCTAAGCTAAAACTCCCAAATCCCAAGTCCTCCGGGTCCAAGGCTTCTGAATGCCTGTGTGTCGCCACAGTGGAAAAGTCTACAGCAGGGGACTTTGTTTCACACACAAACTCACTTAAAATACCATCTGGGATTCCCCTCAGCCTCCATGTATGGGATGGATGAACTCCTAGTCTAAACTTGGGTCCCGTCCCCAGGCGAGCTTGTCCATCACGTCCATGGAAATACCTCAAAGCCAATCTGTTGTGTGAGTCCACGGTTGTGCATGAGAACATAGAGGTCAGAGGGCAACCTAGAACTTGGTCCTCGCCTTCCGAGTTGTCTGAGGCAGGGTCTCTTTTTTAGGCTCTGTACTCTTGGACAGCTGGCTCACAGGTTCCAGGAATTCTCTTGTTTCAGCCTCTCATTGCACCATAGGGGCCACATTATTGTGTGTGGCTTTTTATGTGGGTTCTGGGGATTTGAGGCCTTGTGTTCACATGTGCACAGCAAGCAGTGGCACCCCACTCCCTCAGACAATGCACCCCACTCCCTCAGACAATGCACCCCACTCCCTCAGACAATGCAGTCTCATGTGATGCCTTTGCCAGGGTCTACCTTCAAAGCACTCAGGTGTCATCCACCCTCCAGGAGAAGGAGCCATCCTGGCTGATAGAAGTAGGATGTGGAGAACATGCCAGGCTGTTCAGCATCTTCCTGCCACAGTGTCTTTTTGTTACAAGCATTTAAAACCAAGCCTTAATTATACCCTTGATAAAACTATTTCAGGTCATTTGTGGTGGTGCAGGGCTGTAATCCTGGGACCAGAGAAATAGAGACAGAGAATGAAGAGTTTAAGGTCATCCTTGACTATCTAGTGAGTTCAAGGCCAGCCTGAGATATACATAAAACTTAGTATTTTAATAAAAATTATTTTGAATTAAAGGGAGAAAAAGAAGATGTATCAGGAAGGTAGCGATGGTTAATCTTGTCAATTTGATAGGGTTTATAGTCACCATGGAAACACAGCTTCGGGCATATCTATAAAGGGTGTTTTTGGAAAAGTTTAAGTGAATAGGGAAGACCCTCTCTGAGGTGAGTGGTGCCATCCCATAGGCTGGGCTTGTGGAATGGGGCAAAGGGACCTGAGCACCTGCATTCATCTCTCTCTGCCCCTGGCTGGTCACAATGTAACAGGATGCCTCCAGCTCCTGCCACGCACCTCCCCCTAAGATGGTCAGAATCCCTCATACTGTAGGCCAAAATAACCCCTAAGCTGCCGTGGGCAGGGTGCGTTTTCATAGCAATAGGAGAGGTAACTGATAGATTAGAATTTCATATTCATAGAGGCATTTTTCAGCCAAAAGTCAACAAACTTAACTACCCAGAGTTCTGATTTTATGATTTATTCAGAGACTATTTTATATACTAATTTTAAACCATCCCTTCAAGCCATGGCAGACTGAAAAATACATATTTAAACAGCATGTAAAAGTAAAACACCCCTAGACAATTATTTTGAAAAATTAATTCCTTCCTGACTTTTAAAAGATCAAGTTCATTGCTTAGATGATTTTTATATAATTATATTAAGAACTGAGGCCCTGGTGTTCTTGGAGGGGGCAAAGATTGAAAGAGCAAATGAAGAGAGAGAAAGAGAGAGAGGGAAGGAGAGGGGAAGGGATGGAGGGAAGGGGAGAGAGAGAGTGTAGGGAAGGGGGAGAGAGAGAGATAGAGACAGAGACAGAGACAGACCTCTGGGATGCGCCTTTCCATAGCAATCATTTACATGAAACCATGCAAAGCAGAGAGGGCATTAGGCTGATCTTTTCTCAAATATAAGGCAACTGGGAAGCAGGAGGGCAACCAAGATGGGGAGAAAAGGGGGCCCTTGGCCTTCTCAAGGACGGTTGCATGCTGGGGTGGTCTGAGCTTCTGAGGTGGTAAAGGTGATTGATGATGGAGACACCTGTGGCAGACAGCCCCCAGTACTGAGATGTTACCTCATTCCAGACCGCATCAGCAACATCACATTGGCCCAGTTATAGAGAAAGACAAAGACGCTTGTGAATGCTTTCTTTCCTAAGTTGATGCTAAGAAAGGGTTTTGCAGGAAAATTTGCCAATTTCCATCCATCCCCAGAAAAGGCCATCATAGCCAAAGCGAATATCTTGGCCTAGGAGCCACCTCTGGCTGTCAATAAGTGTGAATGAAGGGAGCACACGGGTGTGAGGCTGTCACTGGGGAAGCCACACTGTCACCGCTGCTTGTGTTGTCGTGGCCTGCAGAACCGTGAGGCAGGCTTTGATTGTCTAGTGTGGTGTTAAAAAAATGTTTAACAAATCAGGTCTGGGAATATGGCTCAGCTGGCAGAAAGCTGGCCCATGTTTGAGTTCCACCTTCAGTAAGGCATAAATTGAGTGTGGTAGAGGCAGGAGGATGAAGAGTTTGAGATTATCTTTGACTACATAGTGAGTTGGAGGCTAGCCTGGGCTAAATGAGTTTTTAAAATAGAACAGATGCCATAGTTTGTAAATCAGTGTTTCTGACGCTTTGATTTAATCGGGAATCTGTGTTTACTGACGCTAAAAGTCTTTGCACCCAATTGGTTCAATAAAGATGCCAGCAGCTAATGGCTAGGCAGAAAGAAAGAGGCGGGACTTCCAGGCTCTGGCAAGCTAGCAGAGAAGAGTAGAATCAAGATACTTGGGGGAGAAAGATAGAACAGATTCAGAGCTACAGGTGAGATCTTCCAAAATGTAGGCAGAAAGGGAAAACGGCCCACGAAAGGGTAGCCCGAAAGTGTCTTGGGCAGCAAGACCAATGGGTTTCACAGAAGGTAACCAGGCAACCAAGCTGAGGGAAGATTTAGAGGTGTTGAGCTAGGAGTAAAGGTAAGGGCATGTTAGCCACGGAAGGCTTAGAAGAGCCCAGCTACAGAGACAATACGGTAGGTTAAAAATGAGCGTGTGTGTGTGTGTGTGTGTGTGTGTGTGTGTGTGTGTGTGTGTTTCCCTACTTTTTGCCCACCAGCGGGATTTCAGTTCTGTTTTCGACATGGAGAGCATTGAGTCTAACCCTCCACTGTCATAGGAGGAAACTGTCGCAATCCTAGGTAGGCCCAGTCTGAAGTGAAACCAGGTCTCAGCCTCTCCACTGGTTTTCTTTATCAGAAGCCAAAATATAAATTCCCTTCCAGCTCCATGACTCATTTCATTATTGGACTTTCTTGCCTTTTTGAGAGAAGTCTTGATCTGCTCTGAGACCTGCCAGCCTGCCATTTGTCTCTAACTGAAACTCATAGGCTCAACCCTCAGTACTGTGTGTGTGTGTGAGTGTGTGGTCATGCTCTCATATGTATGCGTGCATGAGCACATGCATTGAAGAGGACAAGAGATGGCATCAGAGCTCCTGGAGCTGGAATTACGGGCATTGTAAGCCACTAGACATGGGTGCTGGGAACTGAGCCCTTGAGCTCCAGTTTGGTCTTCCTGTGAGAACACGGCAGCTCTTTCCTCCTGAGGGTCAGCCTGAACACGTTGCTGCTTCCCTTTAACCCCCAACCTTTGCCTCACGCTCACATCTCACCAGCCACCAATTCCTGGCCTTCCACAGCGTCTATGCCTTTGAGCTGGGCAGCATGGTGGCCCACACAACGTTCTGTATGTACCTTTGCTTTGGTACTCTCTGAACCCATGGGGTTCTTACTTTTCTTGTTGTTATGACAGTATCATCTTAAATGAGGATTTATTTTGTCTCGTGATGCCAAAAGATACAATTTCTGGCAGCAACAAATGGCCTGTTCACATCATAGCCTACCAGGAAGCAAAGAACTGCTCATTAACAGGGCCAAGCTATGCCTCTCAGAGACCACATCTGCAAGCTAGATCCCACCTCTGAAAGGCACTATAATCTCCAAGATCAGAACCCCCATCGGGGGACTGGGTGTCCAAACACATGAGCCTGTGGAGGACATTTTACACTCAGATCACCCCGTTTCCAGCTCAGCTTTCTAGGTGACCATCAGGTAGCACAGGTCTGTGTGGGAACACAGAGACCTTACTGACTCCTACAGGATAAATGCTTTACCACCTCTGACACCACCCTGCTCTCTGTCTCGTCCCTCTGTCTCCAAGACGCCCCTCAGATGCTGAGGGTCATTTCCTTTTGGGATCTCTGGCCCCGCTGTTCCCTCTGTCTGGAGACTCCTCACCCTGCAAGATGACCTCATGTGAACACTACGCCCAGAAGCAACTGTCCTTTGGGGGGGGGGATGGAATTTGTAACTTAGATTGCTGGTCAGTTGGGAATTAGTAAAATTATGATTCCAAGATTCCTTTAGGCTGAAATAAAGTTATAATCAGAAGTCATCCAGTTTTAATAGAACCCCAAGAGAAAAAGCTGCTGGAGGGTCATCACAGCAAGGGTCGCATTCTGGCCTCTCTAGACAGGTGAAAACTCTCTGGTGTTTGTGAGTCGGACTTAACATAAATACAGGCAAGGCAACCGAGAGGTGTAGCCCAGTGAGCAAAGCACTTGTCTAGCATGCAGGAAGCCATGAGTTCCACCCCCAGCACCACAGAAACCAGGCACGGTGGTGCACACTGGAAATCCAGCCCTCGAGTGGCAGAGGCAGGAGGAGACTGAGCTACAATAAGAGCTTGTCTCAAATAAACAAAAATAAACATGGGCAGGGTGGATGAGGTGCCTTCCAGTCAGCAGAGAATAAAGCACTGTTTATGAGCGTGTTCTTTAGTGAAAACTCTGAGTACAGTTCACTAATCAGCCTTTTACTGTATAGCCCAGTGACAGTGACTGAACTCAATGGTATGGTTTAAATATAAAGTGTCCCGCATGGGCTGATGGGTTTAAACAATTTGGTCCAGTTCTGGTTGCTCATGGGGGGGGGGGTGCTAGGAACTTTTGTGAGGGAGGACTAATGGTTCTGGAAGAAGTAGATCTTGCGGGAGGTGGGAATGGGGGGTGGTAAGAGCTTGAGGTTCACAGCCGGGCTCTGGTTCCGTCAAGATGTGAACAGTCAGCCTCAAGGTCCAGCTGCCACAGTCGCCAGCCGCCCTTTCTCCTTGTAATGGACTACAGCTCCTGTAGTGAGCCGAAACAAATGCCTTCTCCTGTAGGTCACATCTTGTTGGGTATTTATTTAGTCCCACAATGAGAAAAGAATCTACCAAACTCATTTCTTGGTCCCTTAAGCTTAAGGGAAATTTTGCTATTTTTTTTCTCTGTAAGATTTACGAAGGAAATAAAAATAAATTACAGTTACAGTGGGAAAGTTAAAAATGGCAGAGAAAGGACAGGAGTTGGAGCTGCGGCTTCATGGCTACTCTGCATTTATCACTGTCTCCAAAAGACAGCAAAGCTGACCCCCCCCCTCCCAGATGGACTTGTTTCCAGACCCCAGCTTTAGAACTTTCTAGATGTATGACCTTGGAATCTGACCTCATACATATCTCACGCTCTCTAGAACTTGTTCCTGTGTGTCAGCCACCAGTAACCACCTTCCACGTGAGCTTTAAGCCGGGTATGTATGCATACTGCATTATTTTTTAAAAGGTAAATCAACTCATTTTACTATTGTAATAAATTTATCTAAATGAAAGAGATGTAGCTCAGTAGGTAAACCGTTTTCCTAGCATGTGCAAGGCCCTGGGTTCCATCCCTAGCACTGTATAAACCAGGCTTGGTGGATCACCAAGGAAGTAGAGGCAGGAGGATCAAGGTTACCTTCCACAACCTAGGATGTATGATGTTCTGTTTTAAAGAGGGGTGTGGAGGGAAAGAAATCAGGGAATGCTGGAGAATGTTAAAGGCATGCCAGCACCCAAGGACAACTCCCTCCCTACTGAGAGATGATTGGCAGGGCTAATTATCTCTCTGGTCCATTGTCCACCATTCTGTCCATAGGGAGCAGGCAAGCTCAGCCCTCTTCCCCGTAGCACTGAGGGGTGCTCCACACTTTGGTGAAGATTGTCTCAACCTCTTATCTCCACAGGGAATCTTCAAAGTCTCTCCACCAAGACCCCTAACAACACTGCCCCCACAACCATCTGCACAGCCTTATCTGTCCCGAGCGGGGCAGGGGGGGCATCCTCATCAACTCTAGGGCAGCTCTGAGGACAGTGCTCATGGCCCCGTGCACAGTCCTCTGAGAGATTCGAGTCTGCACTGTAATCTTCCTTCTTTGCTCTTTCTTTGTCTTTCCTGGTCACAACTCTTTTTAGGGTAGTGATAAGACCAGGGCCTCCTGAGTGCCAGGCTAGCACTCTGCCTTTGGAGTGTGACCTAACCCTTCTTTTGACTTTCCACTTAGAGAAACGATCTCACTAAGTTGCCCAGGCTGGCCTTCAGCTCACTCTGTAGCCCAGGCTGGCCTTTGACTCTCTCTGTAGCCCAGGCTGGCCTTCAGCTCACTCTGTAGCCCAGGCTGGCCTTTGACTCTCTCTGTAGCCAAGGGCATCTCTTGTTTCAGTCTCCTAAGTTGCTGGGATTGTGGGCTATGCCACTGGGTTCAACTTGTTTAATTTGCTAGAATGCTAACCTAGACCAGAAAACAGGCCAGTACCAGATACAAGGTGAGAAGGCGTGAGAGGCTGACAAGCCGGCTCAGTAAGTCAAAGTGCTTGTTGCTGCCAAGCCTGGTGACCTGAACTCAGTGCTCCCTTCTGAACTCTCAAAAGTTGTCCTCTGACCTCTACTCATGTACTGTTGCATGAAGATGAGTACACACATACACATAACACACACAAACATACACACACATACACACACATACACATACACGCATACACACATACACACACATACACATATACACACACATACACACACATACACACATACACACACATACACACATACACACATATACACACACATACACACACACACAAATAAGAGTTTTGGCCAACAACCAGCCAACATTGAAACACTTGGGAGGCAGAGGCAGATGAATCTGTATGAATTTAAGGCTAGCCTGGTCTACATAATGACTTTTGGGCCAGCTAGAGATATATAGTAAGACATTTTCTCAAAAAAGAAGGCTTGAAGAGAGAAAAACAAAAAACAAACAACAAACAGAAGACAGGAGCTAGAGAGATCTCTCAGTAGTTAAGAGCACAAGCTGCTTTTCCAGACAAACCATCAATTCTCAGCATCTACACAGCAGCTCACAACTGTCTATAACTACAGTCCAATGGGAACTAATGACCTGCTCTGGCTTCTAGGGTCACCAGACATGTAGGGGATGTACAGATGTGCATGCAGGCAAAACACCTATATAAACACAATAAATCAATCGTTGCTTGCTTGGTCTTGTCTCTTTCTTTCTTTCTTTCTTTCTTTCTTTCTTTCTTTCTTTCTTTCTTCCTTCCTTCCTTCCTTCCTTCCTTCCTTCCTTCCTTCCTTCCTTTCTTTCTTTCTTAAACTTATTTTATTATTTATATGAGTACACTGACATTGTCTTCAGATACTCCAGAAGAGGGCATCAGATCCCATTACAGATGGTTGTGAGCCACCATGTGGTTGCTGAGAATTGAACTCAGGACCTCTGGAAGAGCAGTCAGTGCTATTAACCGCTGAGCCATCTCTCCAGGCCGCTTGTTTTCAAGACAGACTTTCCCTGTGTAGCCCTGGCTGTCTTGGAACTCCCTTTGTAGACTAGGCTGGCCTCGAACTCACAGAGATCTGCACGCCCTTGCCTCCAGAGTGCTGGGATTAAAGGTATATGCCACTACCCGGCTCAATAAATCAATTTTTAAAGAGAAATGAAGAGAGCGCCCGAGAGTTTAGTGTCTAACACAGTGTGATGCTAAGGTGTGCTTTGATGATTCCAGCTTCCCCAAACCCATCAGGGACCCATCACATCAAAACTACTTGTCCCGGGACATTACTGACCTCCACCATCTCAGGCCCAAAAGTGTATTGATGTCGTTCTTGATGAAACAGCTTCCCTGAAACCTGTGTGTGGGACTCACAAACCTGCAGTGAGTGAAGGGAAGAAGTGCAGGGAGCTGCTGGTCGCAGGGAGCTCTCAGTGAGAGGAAGGCAGAGTTCCATCCTCCAAGTTTAGGCATGGTTCTGGGTGGGGTCCAGGGCAGAGGCTCAGCGCATGCGCATGTTTAAAGACCAGGAAGTAGAAAAGGACCAGAGGCGGGCGCAGGGTAAGGAGGAGCCTGGTCCTGTTTGATAAAAGGTTCAGGGTAGAGACATTCTGGGATCAGGGTCAACAGCCCCTCCTTGCTGTTGGTGGTCTCAAAAGCTAATACCCAAGACCCTCTGGCTAGCTTGAGAAAACCAAACCGTCCGGGCTGTGCTCATGAGCGTTCCCTCCCCCGGCTCCTGGGAGCTGAGACCTCAGCCTGGGGTGAGGGTCTACAGTCAACCACAGAGCTGAGAAAGCCCAAACGGTTTCTTTTCTTTGGACGGCCTCTGGAAACAGGAAGAGGGGCAGTTTGCTGGGCTTGCCAAGAGTTAAGTCATCACTTGCTGATACAAACAATTTCTCGAGTTACTCTTTGGGGGTGCAGAGACATTCCTGAACTATGCAGGCTTTGAACTCTTCAACCCTGAACTTCAGTCCCTGAGGTTAACAGGCTGGGGCTTGGGCTGAGACTGGGGCTGGGGCTGGAGCATACCTCCCTAGCCCTTGCCTGGGTTCCCTAAAACACGGAGGAGCTGTGGGTGGATAAGGCCAGGGAGACCATAGAACAAGGCTTCTCCAAACTGTGCTAGAGACCCCAGAGCCAGGGGTTTCCTGAGGGTCGGCAGAAGGCCTGATATTAAAATAGCTGAAGTACATCAAAGCAGGAAACGAGCTTTATTGAATTTCTACCATACTCCATTTCTGAGTACCACGTGAATATCATCATATCTGATTCTTATAGTGGCCTTGTAGGTCATAGGTGATGACATTTGACTGTACCTGTGCCCCTTTTTTTCTCTCCAGGATGGTCTCAACAATATCCTCTATGCCCTGCCTTCTTCTACAATGCAACAAGAGGAGTGGAGTTCTGTCTTGTGCTACTATAACAGAGCACCAGAAGCTTTATATATTATAAAGAACAGAAGTTTCTTTCTCAGTGTTCTAGAAGCTGGGAAGTCCAAAGTCAAGCATCCAGTGAATGGCTAGGGTCAGAACACATTAGAGGGCAGAAGAGAAGCTATTTTGTTTGGTTGTTTGTTTGTTTGTTTGTTTAGTAAATCCTTCTGCAGAAGGCATTAATTCATAAATACAGAGCCCCTGACTTCCAATGTTTTGCTCTTTTTCATTTCTCATATGCATGGGGTGGGGGAGGGGTGACTAAATGCATGTGGGTGCATGTGTCTGGGTGCACGTGTATTTGTGTATATGTGTATGTGTGCACACAGATGCCAGAGGCTGAGGTTCAGAATCCTCCACTGCGATCTCTGAGAACTCTTCCACCTTATTCACTGAGACAGGGCTTCTCAATCAAACCCAGAGGTGGTTGATATGACCAGCCTTGCTGGCCAGCTCGCTCTGGCCATCCCGTCTCAGCTTTCTGGGTCTGGAATTTGAGGCAAATTATCACCCTATCCAGTATTTATGTGGGTTCCTGGAGATCCAAACTTGGGCCCTCACTTGGACAGCTAGGGCTTTAAGCACCGAGCCATCTTCCATCCCCTGGTGACTCACTCTTCACTACCACACAGTTGCACTACAGTTTACATTTCTAACACGTAAACTGTGGGGTTCCGAAATTCAAACCACAGCAGGCCCTTTCCTCCGCCTCCAAATGACTTGCTTGGGAGTTACCAGTGGAGCTCAGCAGAGGGAAAGCTAAGAGCCCCCCAGGAGTAGGCCGCTCCTGTTGTTTGCTAGAATGCTTCCACAGAGGCCAGAGGCCTCCATGTTATCAGGAAGCCAACCACCACAGGGGAAGGTTGGGAGTAGATGCCCAGGCTGGAGGGACAAGGGTCTCAAAGGGTCAGAGTCAAGTCATCCTTGCCCAGGTAGCAGCGTCTCAGACATCGTGGGACTGCTGAGGCCACCTCTCCTGGGCCTTTGCTGAAGGTTCAGCTCTCGGGGTACATGAGCAGATGTAAGAGTTGCTATTTGAAACCCTGACTTTGGGGTGACTTTACATAGGATCAATGCTACAATGTCCTTCCAACTTGCTGTGTTTCCTTGTGTGAGTAACTTTACCTTTCTGAATCTGGGGATAATAACCACAAAAACAAAGATAATTCTATTGTAGATACTTGATCGACCCATAGGGAGATTAGACTAGATGACAAAGCTTGGTACTTAGTCCAGAACCCGGCACAAGACAAGCATTTATGACAAGTGTTTATTATCCATGTCTGGAGATAGCTTAAAAAGTAAAAACAACAGAAGACATTCCTTCGCATCCCTTGTCTTCTGTAGCCATTTTTATCCCTGTGCTGTTTGCGAAGATGAAGGTTGAGGATGTAAAAAACAAGGACAATCTGAGGGGCTGTCACATATCAAGCACAGTGATCAACACTTGGCTCATTTCATATTCCTCTGAACATTTATAAGTGTGATTGCTTTCATTTTATAGATGTAGAAACTGAGGTTCAGAAAGATGACATCAATTACTCAAGGAAGGTCAGTGGTTAGTGATGGAGGCAGACAGCCTGACTCCTGAAAAACCTCACATAATCACAATAATAACTTCCTAACACTTGGGATGGGAGGTACTATGATGAATACTTTGACTTGGTGACAGGGTTCTTTTACATGTACTCACATATCAGACCCAGACGACAACCAGTCACTAGCCGACCAGCCAGGTGATGGGGAAGTCGTGCTTCTCTTAGTGGGCAGGCCACACTATGGAAGGCTAAGCTTCTGTATGGGAATGCCGCTGTGTGGAGGGGGCATGTCTGGGAAGGGTAGCTGCGTTGTCACATGGGGGGGACAGTTATTCCTCCCTCTCCTCAGCATTCCTTCCAGTGAATCAGACTTCCTGTCTCTTGTGATTGGCAGACCCAGCTGGACTGACTCTTAGGTGAAGAGGCAATAGTTGGTGACATTTTCATCTCTGGAGCCGATCAGAATGTCAAGTCTCCATTCTTTAGACCAGAAGGCCTGAAGGGTGGTAAAACTAATGTTAATTTTCTCATGTTACCAGAGAAACAGGAATTGAGGACCAGAGCCCTCTGTGAGGAATAGTTTATCCTCAGGGGTTGCCAAGGTTACAAACCCCCATCTAGTTGGGTAATAAGGGATCCCTAGGTTAAAAACCAACTGCCAAGGGGTCACAGGCTAACCTAATGGCTGCTTCCAGTCTTTTAATTATAAATGATACAATTCCAGAGGGAATCCTTCAGGCCTGGCAGGTGCTCTGTGTGCCTCTCTTTCCCATTGCTAGCTCTCTATGAACTGTGAACCAAATAAATTCTCTTCTTTGTAAAGTCACCCAGCCTCGGGTATTTTATTATAATAATAGAAAACAGACTGATATAGTTTGATAGTAAAAAGGAATAAAGATAAAAGTAGGTCAGAGGAGAGCGATGGCACTGCAGACAGGGCCAGCTCTCATGTGAACAGGCATCGTGGTCAGCTGACACCCGAGCATAGACTGAAGGAGGTCAGTGCATGAGACCAACATTCAGATATAAAGATGGAGAGAGAATTAATCAAACTGTGAAACCGTCCTGTTGCCAACAAGGGATGGTTCTGAGTCACAGCATTTGGAGATTTTTTTTTCTGTTATTTTTAGTGTGGTTTTTATATAAACAGTGTAGACAGAAAAAAATCTATACATTTTCTATGGTTTTAGGGGCTTGTCTGATTTTTAGGGAGTAAAGGACAGGATCTTGTATGTAGCCTAGGCTTGACCACAACAGTGCCAGGGTCACAAGCTACAGCACCACACCTATCTGTATTTTATGCATTTAATTCTCTGCCTTCTGAACTTCATATTTGGGCGTTTTTTTTCATGCTCCAAATGTTTTTTATTTTTTCCATTTCTTTCTTCTGAGTATTTCCTTAGGATAAATTCCTGAGAGAAAAATTGCTGAGTCTGCGGATATGGCCATTGAACATGTGACCATCACCCTCCAGGAATATCGGACCACGTTAACTCGACACCAGCTGTGCGGAAAAAGCCCACTTTCTCCGAATTTCTGTCAGTACATATCTTTAAAAATCTTTGCCACAGATTGCTAGCAATTTTAGAAAGGAAAACCATTTTCATGCCTTAAAAAAAAAAGTCTCAGTAGAGTTTAATAACGCTCTCCTTTTTCTAGTGGGGGAGGAGGAAGAAGGAATGAAGAGAAACATTAAGAATCCACTTCTCTCTTTGGGTGACAGATGCAGAGCCCCTCGGGGTCTGCACTGCAGCCTACAGATAAACCTCTGTGGTGGGAGAGGGCGGAGGCATATGCTAGCACCCTTGGTTTTGTGAACAAAAACACTGAAGTCCAAGAGTCACCTATTCATCAAGTTAGCTGAAGACCCAGGACTATGGCATTTTTTATTAGTGTTGTTATTGTTGTTATTGTTGTTTTAAAACGCTGCTCCCAACAAAACAAGTGGCCCTGGGGACTATAGTACTGGAGAGCTGTGTCTTTGGAGGCAGAGAGTTGGGGACAGAAAGTGAGGCTGGAGGGAAGAGAGTGAGTTTGTCAAAACTTAGTAGTCATGGGGACCTGGCCTGTGACATCCTGCAGTGGGTCCCCAGAGTAAGGCACACTCAGGAAATTAGCTCCACTGGCCATCTTTGTTATGTTGAACCCATCACCCCACACTGTCCCCCTCCTCACACCCAGTTCAGATCCCTGGTCCACTTCTTTTGCTTCTGACCCTGGTGACTGAGGGTTGTCCCGGCATCGTAAAAGCCAGGGCTGTAAACCTGTACTGTAACTTTAAGAACCACATCTGTTTTAATCATTTTTTTTTCCTGTTTTAAAGAACACAACGGGATTTTAATGGCTGTAATAAAACCAGAAAGTTGAAGGAAATTATCACAGATTTGGAAAGCTGTAATTCAGGTTCCTGGGCTCCTGTGAGCAGTCAAATTACAAAGAGTCACCCAGGTGCTTTATGGTGGCCAAGGCTCTGAGTGGAGTGTTCCTCAGATTGATCTAGTGGAGAGGATTAGCATCTTATTCGGTTTTGGGCTTTTGTAATAACCCTGCCACATGCTGCTCCAGAGGGCCAGCTTAGTGGGAAATCAGGCATCTCAGAAGCCCAGGAAAGTACCGGAAAGTGGAAGAGATCTGCCATGGCAAACTGGGTATGGTGGTTCATGCCTATGATCCCAGTACCAAGAGGCAGAGGCAGAGGTAGAGGCAGAGGGCATCTCCCCAAGTCTGAGGTCTGGATGGTCCACATTGTTCCATGCTAGCCAGGGCTCTATAAGTAAGACCTTGTCTCAAAACACCAAAGATATATGGGGGTGGAGAGAACCAGCCTGACCCGGGGTTTAACACATGATCTACTATGTGTTAATGGGGTGTGTGGTTTTATGTAAAGTCCAGGTTTCTCTAATCTTTGCTTTCCTTATTTAAACATGGAGATATACAGGTTAAGTTTTTTATGAAATTATACAAAGAAATCATTCACGGTGGTGCTGGGCAAACAGTGGGTGCTTACTAATGGCTAGTCATCATATCAGGTCCTCCTGAGACAGCAGCTATTTGAAACTGCCACACCTTCTATATCTGTTTTTTTTCTTTTTCTTCTGCCTCCTCTCAGCAAGCATTGCCTCTCCACCCCAGGTTAAAGGCACCAGGTTCAGGACTCAGGACAGACCAGCGTGGTGGACCCATGCATCTAGAAGCAGTCTTTGTCCAATCACAACTGTGGAAGGACACATACCTCTGTCCCCTCCACTGGTAAATATGGTGACTTTGGGTTCCTACTTCTGTTCTACCTCCCAGAGACCCCATATGCCTAAGGTTTGCCCATGAACCGTGAGCACCAACTGAGGAACCCATTCTTCTGTGTAACCCAGCTCTTCTCTTACACACAAGGAGAGAAGGAGGAAGAGTGCCCAGACAGGGACAGACATTGTCCCTGGATGCTCTTGTGACTTTCAGGGTCTGCTGCGTTTCCTGGGAGTCCTTTTCCTGAAGCTTCGAGGACTTAGCCCTGGCTAAAAGCATTACCCAGGATGAGCCACCTATTGGTGTGCCAAAGGGCAGACAGATCACAGGTAAGGAGGCACTCCCCTGCCCCTTGAGTAAGTAGAGTACCCTCTGAAGCATGTGGGTTTGTTTGAGGGAGGAAGCTGACTGTGGTCTCCCACTGTGGTGGCTGACTGGGTAAGGTATACTGTTAACCTCCAGGTCTTCAATAAACTACATGTCCCAAAGGTCTATGACTTCTCCCTGGCATGCTCAGATGTCAGGGTCTGCGGTTGTGGGAGGATGGCTCAGTGGGTAAAGCGCTTTGCGTGCGAGTGTAAGGGGTACAAATACCCAGAATCCATGTAGAAGCCAGACACTACAGCTCGAGTCCACAATCCCGGCATTTCCATGGGGAGACCGAAGACTGAGGCAGGGGACTCCCTGGAAGTTCACAGGCCATCCTGGTGTAGGCAGTGAGAAAAAAAAAAATAACAAGGAGCCCGGCACTGACTGACCCACACGGATGTCCTTTAAATTCCCCATCCGTGTGTAGCCTGTGTGTACCACAAACATCGGCGTACAAACATACACCATACGCATAAAGATTTTTTAAAGTGTGCTTGGATTTTGAAATTTTCATTTAATTCTGGGTTTTCATGGCAGCTTGCCATGGAAAGAGCAAGAGCACCCACTTGTTGTCAACATCAGGCAGGGGCACGATTCGAGGGTCTATTTCTTCTTCTGTGGAGTGGCATGGGAAGGTACCCTGCAGGGTCCCAACGAGGGCTGAGTGAGTTAGAACATCGGGGCTGGTTGGGACCATTTGTGTCACTGTTGTTATTGCTTCCCTGGGATGGAGGGACACGTTGACACTCGGGTCCGCTCAGCACGCCCATGTCCCCAGGGAACACTGGGCTGCATTAATAAAGGCCATGAAAAGACCTTAGAGACGCTTTGTTACCCCTTCTCTGCCAGCTCTCGAAGCCCGAGACCATGACTAACATGCCTTAGTTCCAGGCTCTAGGCTGCTCAGAGCAGTGGCTGGGCAAAGAAATGAAGAAGTGGTCTCAGGGATGGTGGGGGTGGGGGTGGGGCACAGGTAAGAGGCAGTGGTGTGAGACCATTGGGAATACCGAGGGCTAGTCCCCTGGGATTCACTTTCCCTGGCATGTGAGAGCTGTGCGGGCTGTCTACCCAGGCTTGGACAGTTCAGATCTGAGATAAGCCTGGGGTATCCTGAGCTACCACAGTAGTGCAAGCAAAGGAGTTGTCTCCATGTCTCTATGAAGACAGAACCTAGCCCGGATAGACAGCCGGTTCAGGTCTCCCTAAGAAAGAGCTACAGCAGAGAGGAAGAGCAAGATCTTTAGCTCCAGAGTCCTCTAAAAATGGAGCCCGTTGCCATCAGAGGGGGGTGTAAACCTTTGGACCTGCAAAGTGGCAGGAATTGGCCTTTGTGCTGGCATTTTTAGTGTGTGGTGTCTAAGGTGTGTGTGTGTCTGTCTGTCTGTCTGTCTGTCTGTCTGCAATTCCAGTATTCAGAAGAAGGCTGAGGAAGGAGGGTTACCTTAAACTCACGGCCAGCATAAACTACACAAACTACATAGTATTCTAGGTGCTGGAGATCCAGCCAGAGTTTAGTGCACGCTAGGTAAGCCATCTGTCCACTA
>LR751629.1:24061-73675 GCA_902729485.2 Mus minutoides
GGGGGGGGGGCAAGGTCACTGACTCCTGGCGTCGCACCCGCTTCAGTGTCCTCAGTGGGGTTTCGGGTGCCTGCTGCCGCGGGCGATACCATCTGCGCCGCACAGGTGTGCCCGGGACCTGCCCAACCTGGGGCATTGGGAACACTGCGCCGATTGTGACTCCGTGCACCCGCCGGGCAGCTGCGCCCGGGGCTGCCATCTGTGCACGCGGGCGGCTTGGGGCGCCGGGGACGCGCCCTCCCGGGCCCCATTCAAGCGCTGCCAAGGTCTAATTGATGAGAAATGTCCCCAGCAGGTGCGAACCTGTCTCCGGAGGCGGCGGCGCCCGGGAAGCGGCGGCTGCTTCTCCGGGAGCGCAGCTGTCGCGGGGTCATTACCGCAGCGGCGTCCCCCGGGCATTCCAGGAAGCCCGAAAGCCCTGGTGGGCGTGGAGGCTGGGGCGGGGAGGGAACCCCTACCTCCCACTGCCCTCCCATAACCTCCTTCTGACAAGATCTACTGGTTTGGAGGTTTCCTTTAGATCCTGGCAGGAGACACCAGCCAATGGAGCCCTATCAGACTAGCACAGCAACAAGTGGTGGCTCCTCGAGGACTCTCAGGCCTCCTTGTCCCCCGCAAAGGACTTTCAGAGGTGTTGAGCGACCCTTCTACTCCGGGTAGTTTTTGTTTACTTTTCTTTCCCTATGTTTTACAGTGTTGGGAGGTTCAACCCGGAGCCTCATGCCCGCTGGACAACAGCTTTACTTCCGAACCCTATTCCCAACCATTTTTAATTTTTTATAGAGAGACAGGGTCTTGCCAAGTTACTCTAACTTAGGGCCTGAGGTAAGTTCTGAAGGGTAAGCAATACTTGAACTTTCCATCCTCCTGCCTCAGCCTCCACGGGTGACCTTGAACTCCTGATTCTCTTGCTTCCACCTCTCAGGGCTGAGATCACAGGTCTGCGCCTGCATCATCACAGGCCCAGTTTATGCAGGGCTTGTGACAGAACCCAAGGTTTGTGTGCATAGCAGGCAAATACCCTACCAACTGAACAGCACAGCTGGTCTAGTTGGGGGTCCGTTGGATCTTTGAGGCTTGGGTCTACTGTTTTTAAGACACTGACTTGTGAAAACATTGTTGACCTCAACCTCCAACAGCAATGACTCCAAAGATATGTCCCATGCCTCTGCTTCCTATAGATGTAATCTTATATAATTAGGGTCAGGATCTCAGGACAAGATTATTCTAGATCAGAGCAGCCCTAAGACCCATGATGGCCTCCCGTGGAGACACCAAGGGTGATATTCAGAGAGCCAGGGAAACAGCTCGGCAGGGGCAAAGGCAGGCATTAGGGTGATATTGCCAGGAGCCCAGGAATGGCAGGTGATGGTAGAGGGCAGGAAGGCTCCTTCCCTCGAGCCTTTGGAGGAAGCACTGGTTTGCCGACTCCCATCTGGACACTCAGGCCTCCGGAACCATGATGAAGTATTTCTGGCGTTTTTAACCAACAGCCTTGTAGCGGCTTGTTGCTGGAGCTGAAGAAACAAACACCCCTCTGTGGTTTGAGACTGACCCACTCCCCAACTGTCCCAACCTCCCCCCACCCCCAAGCTGGTGCTCCTGGTTTAAGAGTCCCTGGAATCCTCCGGAAGTGGAGCCTGGCCACCGGAAGTAGGTCACTGGAGGCTTCTGGATATGGCCTGAACTGTGTCTCCTCTGTATTCAGACACTATGTGACCACTCTACTGTTGTCCCTGCCACCGTGAGCTCTGCCATACCTTGCCCCCACCGTGGGCTGAAGCCAGGAGCCAAATCAACTGCTCCTTTGTTATTTCTTTACAGCAACAAGAAAATAAATATGACTACTCACACACACACACACACACACACACACACACACACACACAGGCAGAAGCCCAGGTGTTTTCTCTCTTTGGGGTCTCTGGCCAGGATCTGTAGGGCGAGATGGAAAGAAGGGTGTCCAAGACCCACCAGAAGACAGATAGGAAACTTCTTAAGCTCAAGAGCCCTCAGTGTCCTCCAGGAAGAAAGGCCAATGACATTTGCAAAAGAAAGGTTTTGCCCTCCAATCACACTGTCCTTAGCTTCTGGGCTGCTGGGATGGCCTGGCAGCTTTTGAGATCTGGCCATGGACTGTGGAATGAGTCCTGAGCTCCTATTCACACACTGAAGCCCCAGCCGCAGGACCCTGGAATGTGCTTGCATTTGCAGGTGGAATTTACAGGGTGAAATAAGGGTTCCATGAGATGGCTCAGCAGACAAAGGTCCTTGACACCAAGCCTGCTAAGACATGACTCCAACCTTTATATACACACCACACACATAGGCACACACCACATACACATATGGACACATACACACAGGCATACACACATACATACACACAAATGCACCATTCACACGTGTACACACAGGCACACACATACATACATGTGCACATTTACATACACATAAACACACACAATCACTCATACACACACATGTACACAAGTACACACACAAATCAATCA
Organism: Mus minutoides; assembly: GCA_902729485.2. NCBI lineage: Eukaryota > Metazoa > Chordata > Mammalia > Rodentia > Muridae > Mus > Mus minutoides. The sequence goes on from LR751629.1 coordinate 26,575, forward strand.
ATCAATCAATGTAATTGGAGGGGGCTGTAAAGATGGCTCAGTGGTTAAAAGCACTGACTGCTCTTAGAGAGGATCCAGGTTTGGTTTCTGACACCCATGGTGGTTCATAGCTATCTGCAGCTTCAGCTCCAGAGCGTCCAGTGCTCTTTCCTGACCTCCATAGGTAACAGACATACACATGGTACACAAACATATGTGTAAGCAGAACATTCAACGCCATAAACATGACTTAAAAAAATAGACAAATAAATGTAATTTTAAAAAAAACAAGTGAATTAAGTCTGAGTGAGGTCATTTGTCTCCAGTTTAATCTGTGTCCTTAGAAGAGGTAAACAGATAGACAGACAGACAGACAGACAGACAGACAGACAGACAGAGGGACAGCCTCATGCATACACTGGGAGAAACCCCCTCCTGATACTGTGATCTCAGAGGCCAGGCCCAGGACTGCAAGACAATCGACTGTTCTTTAAGTCACACAACCATGGTGTCTGCTCTGACATTCCTGGCGAATGATCCATCCAGTGAGGTGACTTTAAGAACACAAAGAGTTTGTTCTCCCCCGACCCGCCCTCTTCTCCCCCCTCCATCCCTCCCCTCTCCTTCCTAGAGAGGAGAGGTGACCACAGAGCCTGTGTCTGGAATGGGGCAGAGATGATCAGGTTTCTTCTTACATGAGCCGGAACATGCTGTTGACAATTGTCTTGTGAAGTGACAGGTCTTGAATGCTAGGAGCATTAGTCATATAATTTTACATTTATTCTGTCGTGTGTGTGTGTGTGTGTGTGTGTGTGTGTGTGTGTGTGTGTGTGTGTGTGTGTGTGTGTGTGTGTGTGTGTGTGTGTGTGTGTGTGTGTGTGTGTGTGTGTGTGTGTGTGTGTTTTTGTGTGTGTGTGTGTGTCTGTGTCTGTGTGTGTGTGTGTGTGTGTGTGTGTGTGTGTGTTGTGTATGGGCTCACACATGATACAGCTAGAGGACTGAAAGTCAGAGGACAGCGTGCAGGAATGTGCTATCTCCTTCCTCCACACAGATCTGAGAACTGAACTCATGTCGTCTGGCTTGGTGGCAAGCTACTTTACCCACTAAGCCATCTTCCTGGCCCAAGATCAATCACCCTTAAAGTTTTCCAGATAGTTAATACAAGTGTACTTTTTCCCTTTTTCTTAATTTTTGGCTTGTATCAGCTGTTTAAAAAGCAGTTGGTTGGGCTGGTGAGATGGCTCAGTAGTTAAGAGCACCGACTGCTCTTCCTAAAGGTCCTGAGTTCAAATCCTAGCACCACATGGTGGCTCACAACCATCCGTAACAAAAGCCTGATGCCCTCTTCTGGAGTGTCTGAAGACAGTTACAGTGTACACAAATATAATAAATATTTTTTAAAAAATCACCCAAAGTGATTTTCTAAAAAAACAAACAAAAACAACAACAAAAAAGCAGCTGGTTGGGGACTGGAGAGACGGCTCAGATAATAAAAGCACTGCCTGCTCTTCCAGCAGACCCAGGTTTAATTCCCAGCATCCATGTGGCAGCTCACAACCACCTGTAAATTCAGCCCCGGAGGACCTGACGCCCTCTCCTGACCTCCTTAGGCACCAGGCACAGACGTGCTACACAGACACATGCAAACAAAACACTGCTCACACGAAAGGTAAAACGGAAAACCAACTGCTTGCTATTTCCTCTCCCGTGATATGCGTTCCCTGGTCAGCCATTTGAGGTTGATTAGCGATTTTACATTCTTTCATTAAAGATGTTGCCTGGAGAGTCTGCCTCAGGCTAGGCCTGGATCCCCCCCCTTGTCATTCTTTTCCATCTTTTGCAAGTTTGGGGGGACCTTCCCCATGCCTAAGCCTCTCTCCCGCTCTTCCCTACTTCCTGCCAGGGACTGTTGAGTGCTCCAAGCCTGGCTGGCTGGCTGGCTCGTGAGGGGGATTAATTATTAAACACGCACTCAGTGGGGAGAGATTTCATTATGGGGTCATTTAATTAAGCAGCAGGCCAGAGGGACCGCGTTTGAGTCCAAGTTTCACATGCTCTTGTTTCTGAGTTTGATTCTCTGAGAGTGCAGATAGGAAGAGCCTGCCCTCTGTGAGCCTACCCCTCTCCTGGCTCCCCCTCCTTCCTCTTTATTTCCTTCCTTCCATCTCCTTCTTCTTACATTTCTTTTTCATTTCCTTTCTTTTTCCTGTGTTTCTTCTTCTTCTTCTTCTTCTTCTTCTTCTTCTTCTTCTTCTTCTTCTTCTTCTTCTTCTTCTTCTTCTTCTTCTTCTTCTTCTTCTTTCTCCTCCTCCTCCTCCTCCTCCTCCTCCTCCTCTTCTTCCTCCTCCTTCTTTCCTCTTCCCCACCTTCATTTCCTTCCTTTCCGCTCCCCGGGCTTCTTCCTTTTCCCATCCTTCCTCCTTTCCTCACGGCTCCCTCCCTCCTTTCCTTGTTGGAATATATTTGCTGACTGTGTTCCATATACCATTGTCCCCGAGTGCTACATAAACGACCAAGAAGGGCTTGAGTCCTCTCTGCTGCCCAGACAGCATGGCTCATGCCTCAGACCTTCATTTTGGTGGGGTCTGGAGTTTTGTTTCCTGTTCTGCATTTTTAAATGCAAACCAGCACATATTCACTATGAAGCCACCCCATGTGCCACTCCCACCTCACGGCGAGGCTCCCTCTGACCTGGCTCAGGACAGGGTAGGCCTTGCTTCCAATCCAGCCTCTGAGCTTGGGCATACAGGGCAGCTCAAGTTTGCAATCTCTGGCTCTTTGTAAGGAGGGCAACAGAATAGCCTTCTCTGCCTGCATCCATCCACAGGTGTGTGGAAGACCTAGGCTCTGCACCACCAGAAGGCCCTGCCCTATCCCTGAATGCTGTCTGCCTTTGTAGTAGGTTGGTCTGGTGCTGCTATGTATTCGAACGCTAAATACTGTAGCCCAAGACCTGGTTGTTCCAATATAACCCTCCTGTATACCAGCTTTTATTGTGTAAACCTTGCCCCTCAAGTTATTCCTGATTCGTTAATAAAGATGCCTACAGTCAGTAGCTGGAAAGAAGAAAGGTATGTGGGGCTTGAGATCCTGGGCTTAGGGTCCAGGATCTTACTCCACTGGAGGTGGAGTGAGAAGGAGAAGGAGGACATTGCCATGGGATAGGTCGGTCATGAGGGCTGGCCTGTTGGAGCAGACATGACCCAGGAGGAACATGTCGAGCATACAGGGGTTATTGACAGAGAAGTAGACAAAATAGCAAGAGAGTTGGTACCTGCTCAGCTCCGGTGCTTAGAAGTTTAATATAAACTTTCATTTGGGAATTATATAGTCTAGGCGGGATAGAGACCCCAGATATTTACCACGACATACCTTAACCACCCAGCGCCACCAGCACCAACCTCATCTGCTGTTTGATCTTCTGTAGCCCACAAAGACAGAGCCACCCTTCCCACACCTTCCCACGGCTCTGTGGGCGACAACAAAGCCCTGCCCACCTTCCCTGCTCCTTTGGCTCCTGGAGAGCATCTGCCTTATTGTTGCCAGGAGTTGGGTTTTGTCTTCTGGAAACTGAGAAGACATTTCATCATTTCTGTGCCCTGTAACATCCTGGACATTGAAAACAGTGCCTGGGCGTGTAGTAGAGGAAGCAAATGGGGAAGTGTCCGGCGTTCCCATGGCAACCCATACCTCCCTGCAGAGTGTCATCTCATGGAGACTACTGCACACGGAGCAGTTCCCTTCAATTCGGATTTTAGACAAATTCCATATTTTTCCCTGAACAAAATAATGTACAAGAAGCACCCCAGTGTGTGTGCGTGCACCCCAGTGTGTGTGCGTGCTTCCCTCGAAAGCCCTGGGCACAAAGGATGGCACTGTTTTAACGTTGTGTGTGCAAGTGTGTATAGGCATGTGTGAGTGTGTGCATCTGTGCTAACTTGTGTGTTTGCACACAAAGAGGCCAGAGGTCAATTTGAGGCACAGTCCCCTGTCACTCTTCACCTTATCTTTTGAGACAGGGTCTTTTGCCCACCTGGAGGTCATCATGCTGACTTGGCTGGCTGCCCAAGGAGCCCCTAGGTTCTGCTTGTCATGATACCAAGTGCTGGAGTTATAGGCTCCTCCTCCTCGGGCTTCTGTCTGGATGCTGAGGAGCTGAGCTCAAATCCTCAGGCTTGCATGGCAAAGATTCTACCTGCTGAGCCATCTCTCCAGCCCATATGCATTTATTTATTTATTTACTTACTTACTTACTTACTTAGTTACTTACGTATTTATTATTTGTATGTGTGAGGTGTGATGTGTGTGTGTCTGTGATACATGTGTGAAGGTGTGTATAACCGTAGTGTTAATAGTGTGGCGGCCAGGGGATAGCTCTATCAAGTTAGTTTTCTCCTTCTACCACGTGGGTCCCAGGGATTGAACTCAGCTCATCAGGCTTGGCAGCAAGCCTCTACTCACTGAGCCATCTTGTCAGGCCGTATACTGATACAGGTTGCTCAGTGCTGAGTCCGCAGGGCGCAGTCAGTTGGATACTTTGTGTGCCCTGTGTTTTGTTCGGATGCCAAAAGTTCAGAGCTGGCTCCAAGACAATCAGTGTTGGGGGATTCTGGAAAGACAGGAGTCCCATGTGTCTGGGGGAAGTAGAGGTGACTCCCTGGTTAGAGGCATTAATGCACTCCATTAACACACTAGGAACCATTTGTTGAGCATCTATAGTGTGCTACCAACTATTCTAGTGCTGATGCCCGTTCTTAGGTAGAACATTCTAGCAAGGATTAAAAAGTGGTAACCAAATGTCTTAGTTAGGGTTTACCTGCTGTGAAGAGGCACCATGACCAAGGCAACTCTTACAAAGGGCAACACTTAATTGGGGCTGGCTTACAGGTTCAGAGGTTCAGTCCATTATCATCAAGATGGGAGCATGGCAGCGCCCAGGCAGGCATGGCGCTGGAGAAGGAGCTGAGAGCTCTACATCTTGTTCTGAAGGGAACCAGGAGAAGACTACTGTCTTCCAGGCAGCCAAGAGGAGAGTCTCAAAGCCCAACCCCACAGTGATGCACTTCCTCTAACAAGGCCACACCCACTCCATCGAGGCCACACCTCCTAATGGTGCCACTCCTTGAGCCACGCCTATTCAAACCACTACACCAAATAAAGAAACAAACACAAGAAAGGTGTTAAGAAAAAGCAGGGTCTGAAGGTGTCATAGCCACCAAGGCAACAGGCTGCTTAGCCTGGGACACCTCTAGGAGGTGGAGTTCCAGTTAAGAGGTGAGATTTGAGACCCCGGAAGGGCCAAGTAGCCAAGGGAGGAGACACTGCGCAGCCTTGGATGGGAAGCATCGCCAGATGGGCCCCGAGTGATCAGCCACAGCAGGGACTTTACCTCCTTTCTCTTTTCAAGACATCCTTTGGTGGAGAAGGGTCTAGAAAGGGTGTCAGGGTGGGCAGCGTCAACTCAGACTTACAGATGGTGGGTTACAACTTAGACCAGGCGCTTTGACTTGGGGAAGCAGGTGGGTGAATGTTGGTCATTGGGCTATACACAGTCTGGTATCCAGTCGAGCTGAGATGTTGAACCCCAGGACCCGGTGATGATAATTCACCTACATGGGACGGAAAGAGTTCTCCCATAGCTCCTGGAACTCTGGCTCCTGTCTAAGTTGCCCCCACAGCCCCCCAGAGNCCCCCCTTCCCTCTAGACCCTTTTAGTTCCCACAGGCGAATATGTATTCTACCAAGAGCTGGTACAACGTGTGTGTCTGGGCTACAACATGGGCTGTGCATAGGCCAGAGAAAGGACACAGGGCCACAGTGATGGATGTCAACTTATGGTGGCTGTGCTTAAGATTGTGTGTTTGTGTGTGTGTATAGTGTATGTGAGCGCATGTATGTGTGTGTGTGTGCATGTGTGCAAATGTGTCTATATGTTTTGTGATGTATGCGTGTGTGATGTGTGCATGTGGTGTATGTGTGTGTGATGTGTGTATAGTGTACATGTGAGTACATGTGTATGTGGTCTATGCATGTGTGTGGTGTGTGTATGTTTGTGGTATGTGTATAGTGTACATGTGAGTACATGTGTATGTGTGTGGTGTATATGTGTGTGCATGCAATGCATGTGTGATTCTTCATAGACAGTTATTAATGTCTTCTTCTATCATTCTTTACTATATTGTCTTGAGCCCTGTTTTGGGCTAAGCTGTCATGCTAGTGAGCTCTCAAGCTCCACCCATCTCTGCTAATGCTGGCATGCACAGCCATATCTAGCTTCTTACATTGGTTCTGGAGAGTGAGACCCAGATCCCCATGCTTGCCTATCCACGGAGCAGTCTCCCCAGTTAGCTGTTCTTAAGAGTTCTGAGCTTCACTCCAGCAGAAATGCAGTGTGCACAGAAATAGCCAAAGAGCTGGGAAGTGAGAGAGCAAGGCTACAAGGGCCACCATGAATGCATGAATGAGTGAGTGAATGAGCAAATGAATGAATGAATGAGTGAATGAGTAAATGAATGGATGGATGTGTAAATGAGTGATGAATGAGTAAATGAGTAAATGAAGTAAATGAGTGAGTGAATGAATGGATGACTGAATGTGTAAAGGAGGTAATAAATCAGTAAATGAGTAATGATGAGTGAGTGAGTGAATGAATGAATAGATGGATGGAAAAATGAGTGTGTAAATGAGTGAATGAATGAGTGAGTTAATTAGTGAATGAAGGAATGAAGGAATGAATGAATGAGCAAGTAAATGAATGCATGAGCGAGTGAGTAAGTGAGTGATTGAGTTAGTGAGTGACTGAGTGAGTGAGTGAATTGGGGCTGGAGAATGGAAGCAGCTCCGTTGGGCACCTGAAGGGAGGGGAGCCTGTGGTCTGTCGTGGAGGCATCAGGACCCCCAGAAAACCTGCAGCTGGAGCAGGAACTGTTTCCTTCTGTGAGAGCTGTTTGGAAGTCAGAAATGGAGGAAGGGTCAGGTAAGATGAGGAGAGAGGAAGCCTTTCCTGCTGGCCTACCTGGAATTTGAGGTCACTTGTCACCAGGAGATCACTGGTAACTGCCCCAGGGGCAAAATTCCTGAGGAGAGCCGGGCAGTGGTGGTGCATGCATTTAATTCAGCACTTGGGAGGCAGAGGCAGAGGATTTCTGAGTTCGAGGCCAGCCTGGTCTACAGAGTGAGTTCCAGGACAGCCAGGGCTATACAGAGAAACCCTGTCTCAAAAAAACAAAACAAAACAAAACAAAACACTTCCTGAGGGGAAGAGCTTTGGGCAAAGCAGGGTAGGTAGTTGGGTGGAACTGTCCCTCCTTTTCCCTCCACTCTCCAACGGGTTCCTGACAGGAGTAACCTTCTCCAGGGACCCCTAGAAGCTGCTGGCCAGGGACTGTGGGGTCCACAGGGGCTGCTGAGTGTGGGTTCTAGGGAAGGTCTCTTGACCACCGGAGCCCAGTGCCCATCCCTGAGGCATGCTTTGGTAGGCTACAAGCTCTTCCAAAGGTCCCTGGAACTCCGAAGCTGTCACTCAGCATCAGCCAAACCTCATAGAGGTGACTCGACCCACAGAACAGGGAAAGAGGGAACAAGAGCAGGTCCACAGGGCACGCTGGATGTGTGCGACCTTAGACTTGGCTCGTAGGAGACAATATGGTGTGAGCGGATTTGAACAGGGATTTAGGGATGACCGTGGTTTCATTCATCTTATTTATTATGTGAGATCTTATGTGTGCTCAGGGCATGCACGGGCCACAGTGTAGATATGAAAGTCAGAGCAGGAATCAGGTCCCTCAGGAGCTCTCAGTGACTGAACTCAGTCATCAGGTGAGGTCTGGACCTAGCTCCACCTGAAACCAGTCTGAAGACTGCATCCTTTAGTTACGTTGGCAGAAAGAGACGTCTTAGCTGAAGCTACTTTGAGGCTGTGTGTGGCACTTGTCACCCAAAGAGCATCCGTGTCAGGTGTGATTGACAACAGGCTTTTGCGGGGTGGGGCTGTGAAGTGAGTTTGGGGAAAGCTGGAAGCAGAGAGAGCTATTGTATCTAGAAGGGCAGGCTTTCTGCAGAACCTTCCAGAACAGAAGGACCCTTGACTTCACACTGTGGGAAGCCAGCTCAGAAGGGATTAGGGGATCAGCCAGGATCAGGCCTCTGTCTCATGAACCCCACAGTTTATCCTTTCCTCTCCCTCCCGCTGGGTTCCAGAGACTGACAGCCACAGCCGCTTGTCCTTGTCAGGCCCCCTCCACGAGAAGAGCTCGCCCTGCAGCCTCTGGGGGCCGTGAATAGAAAGAGATGGGGACCACCAGCTCAGCTTTCATGGAAGGTGACTGACACGGAAGCTCTGGAACACAGCTTTCCTTAGACTTGGCGAGAGTTGGGAGCCAATGTCCTGAGTGACAGCCCCTAAGCCCATGGTTCTCAACCTGTGGGTTGTGACCCCTTTGGGAGACAAATGACCCTTTCACAGGGGTTGAATATTTAATCTCCTGCACATCATTAATTTACATTAAGATTCATAACAGTAGCAAGATTACAGTTTTGATGTAGCAATGAAAATGATTTTATGGTTGGGGCTCACCACAACAGGAAGGACTGTGTTAGAGGGTCGCAGCGTTAGGAAGGTTGAGAACCGCTGCTCTAAGCAGTGATGGAGTGTTACTGAGAGGGAGAGATGCAGAGAGCAGGGCTGTGGAGATGCGGCAAGGACGGAGAGATGGAGAAGCTAGAAAAAAACCGGCAGGGCCTCCTTCCAGAGCCTTCTCAGTGCACTGTCCTGTTGTCCACCAACCCACACGTAGCGGCCTGAATGGTAGCTGTAGGTTTTAAATCCGACAGCTCATGCTGCCGGTCCTCTACCACCCACCTGTAAAATATTGACTCAGGCCAGCTGAGATTGCACAGTGAGTGGGTAAAGGGGCTTGCTGCAAAACCTAACCTAATGTGAGTTTGATCCCCAGGTCCCACATGGTGGAAGAAAGGTACCAGGTCTTCCTCTGACCTCTACATGTAGTGTGGCATGCTCATATCCCCCACAAATAATAAATAGATGTAATTAAATAATTTTAAGCCGCAATGTGTTGAACCCGTAGGTGGGGACATCTCCTAAGTGTCAATACTGAACATGTGCAGACAACCCAAGTGTCCCTGAGATGCTGACATTCTGGCAGATGGAGGCAAAAGATGCAATGGAAAGGAAGAGGGACACCTGCCATATCAGGAGGTGACATCTGAGGCAAGACAGGGGCCCAGCAGCATAGTGAAGGGTGCCCAAGGGCACTGAAAACCACAGAACTGGGACCAGAAGGGGCTGGCCCAGAGGTTTAGGGTTTTCTTCTCCTCTGGATGATGGGCCTCTAGACTCAGCTCTGTACAGCTCAAACATCTTAACTGGAACTGTGTACACACTGGGTGGGGGATGGGTGGGCCACACAGATCACCAGGGAGGAGGCCGAGTCAGAATGTATGGGGACATGGGGTGGCTCATAGAGGCACCACAGTTAGAGATCCTAATGGCCAGGTGACGATGGGGTATGAAAGGACAGGGCACAGGGCTCAGGATCTCAGGGCTGGAACTGATCTTAGACTCTTGACATATCAGCCTGTGGCACAGAGGCCTCTTCTCCCTGTAGGGAACTGGATCTTTGTTGTCACTTTGTTGTCACTTTGTTGTTGACACTTCCTTCAGAGCCAAGCAAGAAGGGTGGTGTCAAGCCCTGAATTTCTCCTGGGTACCAGAGACCACTAAGGATGCTTCAGATGACCTTCAGATGTTGGGTGTGGGCTCTAGGGGGCTTGGGACCAGATTCCTACCCAGGAAGGCAGGAATCCAGCTAACAGTTCACCCACTTCCCTGATGTGTAACCCTGGGTGTCTTAGTTAGAGTTTTACTGCTGTGAACAGACACCGTGACCAAGGCAACTCTTTATAATGCCAACATGTAATTAAGGCTAGCTTATAGGTTCAGATGTCCAGTCTATTATCATCATGGCAGGAAGTATGGTGCCATCCAGGCAGGCATGAGGCAGGCAGAGCTGAGAGGTCTATATCATCCTCTCAAGGCTGCTAGCAGAATACTGGCTTCCAGGCAGCTAGGGTGAGTGTCTTAAAGCCCACAGCCACAGTGACACACTTACTCCAACAGGGCCATACCTTCTAATAGTGCCACTTCTTGGGCCAGGTATATGCAAGCCATCACACTGGGCCAGTGTTCAGCCTCTCTGTGGCTCAAGAGCCACATCTGCTAATGAGGATACTGAATACCAGATCTGGGGATGAGGTATCGACAGGACCTTGTACCTACCAGCAGAGGTTTCTCTTACTGCCTTCATGACTATTGACCCATTGATGCATTTACAGCCATCAGAGTGACAATGTCATCCAAATGAGTGGCCCAGCTACCCACGTGACTCCTAGAGTCCTGAGAGGTGGAGTGGATTTGGGCTGGGAGGTAGCAGAGGTGGAGCCATGTTGTACCAGCTCCTGTTGATGGACAGATCTCCAAGGAGCTCTCTGCATTGCTCAAGCCAGCCTACCTAGCCTTGACCTCATCGGTGGCTGCACTGCTGGGCGCGTGTGACCAGCAGAGTATGGTGCAGGCTGAGCTCTCGGTGCTGAAGATGAGAACGACCAAACCAAATCCCTGATGGCTCAGTTTAGCAGGTTAAACACAGGACTCAACAGAGAGGAGTTAGCTAAGGTCCAGAGGCACTCTTCTGTCATGTTAGAAGTACTGACCTTGTGGTCAGAGGTCAGAGCTAAGAAGGAAGAAGGAAGGGAGGAGGCTGGAAGCCAAGGAGACATCCTCAGAGGACAGTTAGGTGAAACCAGGCTACTCAGAAGGGGAGCCGCCATTGGCAGTGGGAGCCAGGGCAAGAATGTTGACACCCGGTGAGAGTGGCCAGCTCATGTGGAGTTTAGGGACCGGAGTGATTATAAACTGTGATCTTTGGAGACAGGGTTCCCATGCTTGCCTTTCCGAGTAGACCGTGAGTTCTCTCTGATCTCTACATTTGTCCCTCCACGGGCTCACCTGCCTCCTGAGACCTTGGCCTGGCCCACAGCTCCTCCATAGGCCCCTGGGAAGCACCTCCTTGCTCGGCTCATCCCTGAACCAAGTAGCTACTTCAGCTCTGACCCCCAACAGAAGAGAGTTACTGGGCCAGTATCCTTTTAGGTTAGGTAACTTTGATCCATGGAACAGGGTACAGAGACCAACAGGGGCAAAGGTGAACCAAGCCTGGTGATTTGAGCAGAGAGAGAAGCCCCCCAAAGGGACTGGAAAAGATGTTCCTTCGGGCCACAAACCAGTCCCACATCTCCTCAGGTCACCCCCAATAAAGACTGTGAGACATCTGGAGTCCATTAGGATTCTATCATCCCTCCCAGAGACGTTTTGACTGGGCTCTGAGATAGGGTTTCTTGTACATTAACAGTGTTTATTTTCCAGTGAAGATCCTTAAGTGAAGATTGCTGCCCTGGTCCCCTCTGAGGGCAGAGAGGAAGCACAAACTCAGCCCGGTTGGTCAATGGCGCTTGGGCCTCCCATTGGGGATGGTGGAAGCTTCTAGACATGGCCCAGGGTCATGCTAAACCCTCTCATGAGATTTCAGCTTTAACTAATGTTGTTACCAGATCATTTTGTAGTAACAGTCTTCATAAATGAAGCCTACATTCACTGAGTTAAGAACCTAACTATTCCATTGTCCGGAGGTAGATGAGAAACATAGAGGGCGCTAGAGAGCTGAGGCGCGACATCACTAACATCTTAAATCTCTCTCTCTCTCTCTCTCTCTCTCTCTCTCTCTCTCTCTCTCTCTCTCTCTCTCTCTCTCGGTTTTATGAGTCAGAGTTTCTCTGTATAGCCCTGGCTGTCCTGGAGCTCACTTTGTAGACCAGGCTGGCCTCGAACTCAGAAATCCGCCTGCCTCTGCCTCTCAAGTGCTGGGATTAAAGGCGTGCGCCACCACTGCTTGTCTTGTCTTAAAACTTTCTTACAGCTGCCCATTGCCCATTGTCTTAGGATGAGGCAGCAGGTTGGGCGGGGCTGCAATGAGCAGTTAGGAAGCCACTATCAAGCATTATTAGTGTGTCATAGTTTGCATATGAAAACAGTCTTGGCTATTGAAGGCTCTGTCTTCAGCTGGTGGCACTACTGAGAGGTGATTGGCTCATGAGGGCTCCCCTGATGACTTTATAACTGTGACTGCTATTAGGAGATAGTGGGAACCAGGAGGCGAAGCCTTGTTGGAGAAAGTAGATCACTATGGTGTACCCTGAAAAGATAGGCTTCCTTCCCAAGACTCCCTTCTCTCTGCTTCCTGGCCACCACAAAGTGAACACCTTGCTCTGCTGCATGCTCCCTCCATGGACTGAAGCCATGTGACCGAATACATTCTTCCTCCTTTAAGCTCTTTTCTCAGAATGATGAGAAATAAGGGTTGATGGTGGTTTGCAGTAGGCGAGTGGATGATTGCCGTAAGAAGACAGGAGCCTGGGCTGTGCTGGAGATGCCCAGGGCAGAGACTGTGTCTACCTCATGGAGGTCAAGAGAATGATGAAGAGGCAGCCAGACACTGAAGGCTGTAAGCATAGGTATAAAATGGTCCAAGTCAAAAGACTTGAGCCTCACAGAAGTGCCCTGCTTGGCCCTAGGATGAGCATGGAGATGCTATAGCATGGAGATTTTGAATGAGAATGGCTCCTACTGGCTTACATATTTTGATATTTGGTTCCAGGGATACTAAAGAGAATCCCTGCATGGTGGATGCTCTGAAGCAGGGTGCAGACTTGTCACAGCCTCTTCAGGATAGTGATGAAGGACCAAATCACTGGAGATGTGGCAGGGTGTGGTGGCGCATGGCTTTAATCCCAGTACTCCGGAGGCAGAGGCAGGAGGATCTTTGTGAGTTCAAATTCAGCCTGGTCTGCATAATTCCAGGACAGCCAGGGATATATAGACTCCGTCTCAAAACAAAACAACACCAACAAACCTGCCAAACCCTACAGACGGCAGGGAACCTTCCCCGTTCATCCCATCCAACGCCTTCCAACACTGGCACCACAAAACCCCCAAAACTAACGTCCACACAGAGAAGATGGAGGAGCCTAAGCTTGATAAAATTAAGATTTCACTGCTCCCCCCCAAATGGAGACATGAATGCATTGTCCCGGGGCTCTAGGGTCCCCAGCTCCCACACCCTCGTCTGTGGAGCACCTTGGCTGAGGTTTCTGTCTCTACAGAGTGGATGCTGTGGGCAGTCTTTTTTGTTGTTTGTTTGTTTGTTTGTTTGCTGTGGGGTATGGTGGCTAGTTGTCCTTGTCACCCTGGTGGCACACCACAGACATACATCTATGGAAGTGTGTTTTCAGAAAGGGTCGCTGAGGGGAGCCCTCCCCTGAATTTGAGTGGCACATCCCAAAGGTTGCAGAATATAAAAGGAGACAGCATGCTGAACAGTAGCCCGCATCTCTCTGTGGCCTCCCTGTGGATGCTGTATGACCAGCTGCCTTGTTGGACTGCGCCCTGAATGAACTGTGAGCCAAAAGAGATGGCTCCTCTCCTGGGTCGACTTTGTCAGGTCTAACAACAGTGCTGAGAGAAGTAACTGAGATGCGGAGCTTGCAGACGTGAGGGGGTGCAGACGACACTCATCAGGTTTGTGGGTCAATCTGCTATCCCTTTAATGTCACCAGCTCTTAAACCCCAATGTTCATTTGCTCAGTTCCCAGGCAGCAGCATCCACATGTGGCTTTGCTGGGCTCCTGCCTGAGCCCAAGGGAGACAGACAGTGCTTGGGTTTCTGGGATTGCTCTGGGAGGACGAGGTGCACATTATACATGGACAAAAACTGTGCTCTCCCTCTCACCAGGCTCCCCCCAGTCCTTTGCTCTCAGAATCAGTGCTGTACTTGGCCATGCAGTGACCTCACACGTATTATGTCCCTCGGCCTTTGGTTGAGTTTGTTACTGTTATCCCCAGGAAGGTCCTAGATGGGCCTGGTTCAGAGGAAGGCAGTAGGGGTGGTGTTTGTGCACTGGAAAGCTTTGAGGAAGGGTTGGTAGTTCCTGGCCATGGTCACTTCCAAAAGCTACCCCTCTTCTCTCTTCATTTGGTCCCTGTAGCAAGTTTTCAACACTTCTACCTCAGTGAGAAAGGAGCCCCAGACAACCCAGAAGCAAGTGGACAAAGCTGCATTTCAATCAAACTTTATTTGCATAAACAAACAGTGGCCCTCCTTGTGTTTTACTTGTTCCTATCCCTATGGTGCCTTCAGGACTTGATACAGGATCATTAAATACTCAACACTACAATGATTGAATCTTGCCCATGGCTAGCTTCGAGGCCTTAGCAGATGCCTTTCCTCTGAGCCTCTATTTCTTTGTTTATAAAGTAAAAACTTCAGCCAAGATGGGTTTCTGCTCCCCCACCCCCACCCCCTGGAGTGAACCACGAGCTGAGAATACTCCTGTACTAACTTCTCAACAAGAAAACGTAGGGGCCTTGGAGAGGTCTCCCCGGCTAAGGAGCTGCCATGCAATCGTGAGGATCCTCGGGAAGGGCGTTCACCAGTAATGCCAGTGCTGAGAGAAGACAGACAATGACAGGAGCTTGATGGACAGTCAATCTAGCCAATCAGTGAGCCAGGTTCAGTGAGCACCCCTGTCTCAAAAACTAAGGCAGAGAGCCAGCAAGATAGCTCAACTGGAAAAGGTGGAGAAGCCTGGTGCCCCAAGTTCCATTCCTGGACCCCTCAAGGTGGAAGGAGAGAACCAACTCCCAGAAGCTGTTCCACACATGTGAGCGCGCGCGCGCGCACACGCGCACACACACACACACACACACACACACACACACACACTTACAAATACGCACAAGCTTCATGTAAGGATTTGTTTGCTTAGTCACCATCTTTGATTTGACTTCACCTTATTTCTCCTTTGTCTAAAATGTCTAGTCTTCGGTAACCGTTTGTCTCTGACCTCCCCCAGGGAACTCTGATGGCCTGTGCACCTGTCCCCAGTCTGTCCCACAGCGTCTTCTCATCGAGACTCTTTCAGTTGCAAGTAACAGAAACTTGAACTGGCTGGGATGTAAAGAAATTTATTGGCTCGTGAAAATTAAAAGGCCGTGTAAAATATGGCTTCCAGAACATTCTAACAGGAAGCTCCAAGGAATCTAAGCTCTCTGCATCGGAATACAGTCTTCCATGTGCGTCCAACCAGGGAAAAAGAGAAAAGTTGTGCTTAACATGGTTTATCATTTTAAAAATTGGATAATTTGTGGGGTACACTCATGCTATCATTCCATCTTCCCTTTCCAGTGACCTGGGGGGTGGGCTAACTTGGGCACTGGGAAGGGCAAGAAAGAGATTCTGTAGATCCCCACAAGCTGGCTGTCAGCCCCCCTCCCCCCGCCATCCCCCAGAGCAGGTGGCTGAGAAGTTCCCTCTAATATGGGCCTCAAAATAAAATCTAAGTGGCCGGGTCAGGGGGAGAAGTAGAGAGATAAACGTATATGAATTGCTTTGAGAAACTCTATACACCAGCGGGGTTATTATCACTGCTGGAAGTGATTAGTGTCCGACAGGCTTTCATTGCCCTGGGAGAAGATGGAGCCTCGAGCCCACGGGAACTTGGGAAATGTCTGGCCAAGGGGGAACAGAAAAGGGCTGCTTGCAGCCGAAAGATAACGTTCCGGGTTTAACACAGCAGAAAACCTCAGGAGCCCTGAAACTTTCAGCTTTGGACCAGACAGCTGCTGAGTATACCTGGGCTGGATGAAAGGTTACCATGGCAACCCAAGCACCCTGATCTCTCCTCTGATGGAAGAAGGAGGGCTCCTCCTCGAAAATCAAAGTTGAGATATGGGCTTGCAGCTGTGTGCAGAAGTGCATGACGCTTAGACATTGGAGGAGAAGAGCAGAGTAGCATTTTAGAACTGAAACCAGGGCCAAGGATGTGGCTCAACAGGTTAAGGCATCTGTGGCCAAGCCTGACTTTGATCCCTGAGACCCAATTCTTGCAAGTTGTCCTCTGACCCCAACACACACCACAGTATATGTGTGTCTGTGTGTCTCCTTTATATTACAAATTAATAATAATAATGGTAGTAGTAATTATTAGTTTTTAAAAAGGCAAAACTTGAGTTTAAAACAAAATTGCGTGGGTACTCTGAACTAAGCCTGGGGCAGCAACTGGTGCCCACTATGCACCAGCATGGGCTGGGGACTTCTCTTCCTGAGTACATACTGTGTATGAGTTTTTCTTCCTCATTCACTCAAATGTTTCTCACTTTTTGTTAATTTTTTCCCCTTGGGTCTCCAAGCCACAAACCAAGCCAGTGAGCTGTGGAAACACCAAACACAGGCCATCATAAGGCTCCCACCAAGGACTCTGCAACTGTCTTGGGGCCTGAGGTAGCCAGAGACTTGGGGTAGAAAGCACTCATCTCAGTCTTCTTCCTGCACTGTGATTTGAACCTGCAGCGACCCCACAGGCTCCTGTTTTCTGTGTGTGTTCTCCAACTGGCGGCACTGCTTTGGGAAACTGCAGACTCCTTAGGTCCTAAGGGTGGTTCTTAGCTTTCCTAGCACTGGGACCCTTTAATACAGTTCCTCAAGCGGTGGTGACCCCCAACCATAAAGTTATTTTCACTGTCACTTCATAACTGTAATTTCACTACTGTTATGAATCGCAGTGTAAACACCTGATATGCGACCCCCAAAGGGGTTACAACCTACTGGTTGAGAGGTCTGGGTGAGCTGGCGGGAGCTACCTATCAAAGACTGTATCCTGAAGCTCTGCCCACACGGCTTTACGGTGCACTGTGATGTGAACAGCCTCTGCCACACACTTCTGCAGCCATGCACTGACCAGCTCTGCCATGCCTTCTCTGCCGGGATGCAGTGATACCTACTGAAACTAAGAGCCATTTACATCTCTCAGATAGTGTGGTCGTGGTGGCCTGTGTGCCCACGTTAGTGAGAGGCATGGTTTCTTTGTGGTATTCTTCAATTTGGAAACCCTGATCTTTTTCACGCCATGTTTAGAGCACAAAACCTCTAGTGAGATGAGGAGTTCCCCTCTGGCGAGGCCCTAAATCTGCCAGGTGCACTGTGCAGCCATCAACTCCGAGGGAGGGACAACTGTCAAGACAGAGACTAGGGATCCAAATCACAGCTCTATTGTTCAGCAGCTGTGCACATCTGGTAAGGGGTCTTACCTGTACTCAATTTCACATCTCTCATGGAGCTAAAAGGCTGTGGTGAGGGTCACGTGAGGTACATGGAGCCGGGCCTGGCACAGGGAACACATCTACCCATCAGCTTCAGCGACAGGCAACCGCCCTTCTTCCTCCTCTCTCCATGGTTTCTGAGGAGAGAGGGGCTTCTAGTCTGACACGTGGTGATGGGCTCTCTGCACAGGCTACTAGGATATGAACAAAGTTTCCGGGATGGGTGCTGGATATGTTAGCTTAGGGATTTTTGTAAAAACAAAAAACAAAAACAAAAACCACAGCTCCCTGCAGGTATTTCTGTCTTTGGGAAGAAGGGCAGAGTCTCAAGGCTTCAAGGCCCAGGCTGCTCTTGAACTCTGTCTTTGGAGTTTGGGGATTACAGACCAGCACCATCTGCATCTTTATTGTTTAGTATGATGGTTGCCCTGACTCCCGCTGGCCTCAGAGCCCACTCTGGGTGGTAGGAAAAGCGAGTGTAGGCCTGAGGGGGGGGGGAGGTAATGCCAGGGGCAGAGGAGGAAGAGGGGGCGGAGAGGAGGGAGGGCCTGCTCTGCCTCATTCGCTCCCAGCCCTGCTGTGCTCAGGCATCCCCTGGCCTCACCCCTTCCAAGCTGTCCCCTCTCTGGCTTGCCACCCTGAGACTCTTCTCTGAGATTCCCCTGTAGGCCGCTGCCTCTCACTCTGTCACTGTCTTCTGTGACCTAGGCCAAAGTTCCTCAGCCAAGCCAGATTCAGGTCACCATCTTATCACTCCCAGTGGGTAGGTGAGGACAGCCAGGCCTGCTGAGCACCCAACCTGTGTCCTGGGTTACACAATTATACAGGGGACAATTGTGGGGCACAGAAGGACCCAGACCTCCTGACCCTCCCTCAGCAAGGTGGCCATACAGGATAGGGGTGAGCACACAGCACGAGGAGCTGACAACTGAGGACCTTAGCTGCCGCCTTAGCTCTGTGGCTGTGTGCCTTAGCTCTGTGGCTATGTTCGTACACTTCTCTGGTGTCCTGTTTGGGATGCAGGGGTACGAGTGTCAGCTTCTGGATGAAGAGAACTTGGAATGTGACTGAAGTCCCTTCCCCCCTCAGGTGCTGAGGGCTGCCCTGGTCAACAACATTGAATCCTACTGGGATGACCTCACTGCCTCCTCTTCTGCCAGATGGTTTCAGAATTCAAGAAAAATCGAACCGAACCCCGGTGGCTGGTACAACCCCAGTTTTCTCTGACAGATGGCAGTGGAGTGGGTACACTGGGTGAGGAGCAACACCCAAACTCCGGGAAGTGGGCCGGAGGACCACCATCCTCCAAATGAAGCCAAGTGACACACCACCGCTGTCTGAGTTTTGAGTTTCTGGCCCCTCCTGCCAGCATTCGAGAACCCCAGTGCTCATTTAAAAGGGGAAAACCACATTACCGTTCTCCACGCAGATCTGAGCTTCCATTTTAATTTGCCTTCATTATCTCCCTCTCTTATTAAGCATGGTAAATCTGTTTTGTGTTTTCATTATTCCATTAGCTGGGAGAGACTCATCAGTAATGTGGGGAGCTGCCGACACAAATCTCGCAATTTTCATACGAGCAATGCAATAATTGGCTTAAGTCCCTATTCTGCGGAGGCCGCAGCTCACAATTAGAGAAAGCAGCGTGATTGGAAAACGAGTTAGAATTGATTGGATTTCAGGGGAAACCGGGTTTGGAATGTGTTAATTGCATTCTGCCTAAACACGGGCTCTAAATGAAGCAGCCAGAGATTTGGGCAAATAACAAAATCTTCTCTAGAAATGGCCCCAAATTGCTTAATAGGACGGGAGAGATCTGATTAAGACAGACACGAAAGGCCTCGCTGTGTTTAGAAGCAGCAGGCTGAAACTCTTGTGTAGGAGACTCAGAGAGAAGAGGCTCAAGCTTAAGCCATTTTGCCGCCTGGCTGGGTTTGGGGATTGGCTGTTTCTCTTCTCCTATTTCCCACTAGCAAATATTGTGAATTCACATTTTAAACACACCCAGGTTAGCACAACGTGTCAGGCCTCTGCCACCACAGGGGCCAGCCATCAGCAACCTGCCTTCCGGGCCTCCTCATATTCTCCTGATGTCTCTCCTTCATCATAATACCTCTTCCCTGGACAACAGCTAGAGCAGCCTGTGACCTTCCCATGGCTGCTTCCGTGTTCTAGAAACCCCAGCCTGACTGAGGTGCAGGGCCTGGCCTGTCCCACCAACCAGGGATGCCCAGGTCCTTCGGGGTCTCTTCCATTTCCATGATCCCTTTTTCTTACTTCTTTCCCTCCTGTTCCAGTCACCGGGAGCCACTCAGGGACCCTTGTTTCTCTCTCCCTTGTTCTGCCGTACCATGGTAGCCGGGTCTGTGCTGTCCCTAACTTGGTCACCTGGCTCACTCCTCAGCTTCTCTTCAGTCTTAGCTACTTCACGGCCTGCTGCTTCTCATTTTCCTCTTGTAGGAAATTCAAGGGGAGAAATTAGTGGGAAAGTGTTGTCTTGTATGACTGGCTTCTTTAGCCCCTAGGGTGCTGGATCTCCTCCTCTTCCACTCTCCATAGATGAGCAGACACACACACACACACACACACACACACACACACACACACAGCTCTGCTGCCTGCTGTCCACACTTCCTGGTCACAACTGGTTGGGAACTTGGGGCATAATATAAAATCCAAACGTCAAAATGGCCACACCTATCCAAGTGCCTGAAACTTTAACATAGACACTAAGGCAGGAAGATCTCAAGTTCAAGGTAAGGTTGAGTCCCACAGTGAGACCTTGTCACAAAACTAAGAAAGATGCACATTTTAGTCTAGTACCATTTTATGCCCCTTTCTTTCTTCTTTTTCTTTCTTTCTTCCTTTCTTTCTTTCTTTCTTTCTTTCTTTCTTTCTTTCTTTCTTTCTTTCTCTCTCTCTCTCTCTTCCTTCCTTCCTTCCTTCCTTCCTTCCTTCCTTCCTTTCTTCCTTCCTTTCCTTCCTTCCTTTCCTTCCTTCCTCCCTTCCTTCCTTCCTTCCTTCCTTCCTTCCTTCCTTCCTTCCTTCCTTCCCTTCCTTTCTCTTCCTTCCTTCCTCTTTCTTTCTTTCTTTCTTTCTTTCTTTCTTTCTTTCTTTCTTTCTTTCTTTCTTTCTTTCTTTCTGAGACAGGGTCTGAAGTATCCCAGGCTAGCCTTAAACTCACTATGCAGCTGATATCCCTGCCCCCACTCCCCCAGCGTTGGGATAACAGGGGTGCATCACCACTCCTGGATTTATGTGGTGGCAGGTATTGAAGCCAGGGCTTCACTCATGCTAGGCAAGCTACATATTCCTTTCTTAATCCTTTCTGCTTGGTCCGCCACCTCTGAGACCTACCCAGGTCTCTCTGGGATGTGATCGGTAGGTCTTCTTTACTGCAGAGGTCTTAGGTCAACTCTGCACCAGCATGAGCTGATGAGGGAGGAAATCTGTGGCCTCCCAGTGACCTATGGGGACCCAGTGACCTATGGGGATCTCTAAGATGATTACAAACAGGGCCCTTTATGGAGAGCCTTCTAGAGGCCAGGAGCCCAAGGCAGCCTCGCTGGCCAGTTCACATTCCCTCTGAGCTCTTAGGTGGTTAGCTACTCTTCTGCTAATCCCAAATCTCAGGAATGTCGCTCTGTTGAGATGCAGTCTCCCTCACTCTGCAGGTCTATGCCACTCTGCAGGTCTATGCGGGGCTCAGACCCAGGGCTGTGCAACTTCTCCATTTCCTGTGGCACTGACTGGAGCTTACCCCAGGTGCAGAACAGCCCCTCCGTCTGGTTTGTCTCACCAGCAGCCCTGGTCAGAGCAAGCCAGTCAGGAGAGCCAGAGGGTGGCTTGTAAAATCGTGTCTGCTGTGGTTGCAGGGTGAGGAGGGAGCCGAGCCCCGCGACGGAGGCAGCTCTTCTGTGTGGCTGAGAGTGATGTTTCCCAGTTGTAGTTCATTTTGCCATCCAGAGAAGTGGAGAGACCTGGAGTCCTGCATGAATGATCCCCAGGGTCCGAGGTTGCAGGGCAATTTGGAAGAATTTTCAAGCACTAGGCTTCCAGCATGATGGCTGGAAGCTGGAGCCGGCTGAATCCGGGCCCCCTCCCCCACTGCCCAGACCACCAGTCTATATCCACGTGGAGAGAAGAGGAAGTAATGAGGAAGTGAAAAGGAAAAGGAAGAGGGTCATGTCAGGGTGTCTCAGAGGGAAACAAACTCAGTTAAGTGGGGCTGGACAGAACAGGCCAGTGGGGGACAGGAAATGGGTTAACGCTGGGGTCTGTTAATGCTCCAAAGGTGGAAGCTGACAGAGTTAGGGTAATGTCACTGTCACCTCTGAGCCTTGAGGCAAAGGCAGCAGTCCTACGGCTATTCTGCAGGGCAGAACAGTTCCTGCTCAAACCCCAGCTCCTCCTTCCACTAAAGCTCCCCATGTACCAGGGAACCCCACAGGTGAGCAAGCCTCTGGCTCCTGGAAGGTAGAGACAGAAGAAGTGTCTGAAGAGAGCAATGGCATATATATATATATATATATATATATATATATATATATATATATATATATAATCTTTTAAAAAATGAAAATAAAAGGTCACCCCTGATGACCTCTAGCAAGGCTGCACCTTCTGAAGGTTCCATAACTTTCTCAAATAGTACCATCAATGGGGACAGGGGGACTAATGTTCAAACACATAAGCCCATGGGGGGCATGCTTCATTTGAACTCTGTGTGTGTGTGTTCATGTGTACTAGTGTGCACTTGTGTAGGGAAGTCAGAGGACCATGGGAATGTCTTCTTCTCTTGTCTCCCATCTTATCTTCGATTATACCTATTTATTTGTCTGTCTGTTGAAGGGCACACTCCCGCCACGGTACATGAATTGAGAGCAGGGGGCAACCTGCAGTAGTCAGTTCTTGCCATCTATTATGTGAACCCTGGAATTCAAACTCAGGTTGTCAGGCTTGTTGGCAAGCTCCCTACCCACTGAACCATCCTGCCAGACCTCTGTCTTATCTTTTGAGGTAAGGTCTCTTTTTTTTTTTTTTTTTTTTTAAAAGATTTATTTTATTTATTATACGTAAGTACACTGTAGCTGTCTTGACACTCCAGAAGAGGGAGCCAGATCGGATGGTTATGAGCCACCATGTGGATGCTGGGATTTGAACTTATCACCTTTGGAAGAGCAGTCGGGTGCTCGAGGTAAGGTCTCTTGCTGAAGCTCACCAGTTAGGCAGGATGGGCTGGCCAGGTAGTCCCAGGCATCCTCCTGCCTCCAGTTCCCCAGTGCTGGGCTTGCAGATGGCCACTGCTATTCCTGGCTTTTACGTGGATGCTGAGATCTAACCTCAAGTCCTCGTCTGTGCTAACTGATCCCACATCCCAGCCCTCGTTTTAAAATTACCATTTAAGCCAGGCAATAGTGGTGCACTTCCTTAATCCCAGCACTCAGGAGGCAGAGGCAGGCAGATCTCTTGACTTCAAGCCAGCTTGGTCTACAGAGTGCGTTTCAAGATTACAGGGCTACACAGAGAAACCCCATCTCAAAAAATATGTTATCAAGCATCTGCTTCATGTGATGCAGACACATCCTGCAACCACAAAGGCAGGCAGGACTCCAGGTCGGGTGTGCACAGATATGGACAGTTAAATAGTGAAGCCAAGGAGGAGGCTGTGGCGGGGAACCAAGGAAGACAGGATGGATGGTGACGCCCTTCGGGGAGGATGGGGTCAAGAAGACTCTCTAAGACGGCAGTGGCTGAGAAAAGTTGGGAAAGAGAGGAGGGGTGCATGCGGTTCTTCAGGGGAGACAGTCCAGGCAGAGGGAAGAGCTGCTGCAGGCTGTGCAGGGCTGTGCATCCCTGGGGGCGGGGGCAGTAGTGCCTGTCCTTAACTAGAATGGACATTTATTTCTACCATATAAATAAAAGTGCTTTATTGCACAGAAAAAGAAGGGAGGGGAGGAGGGGGAGAGGGGGGGAGCCAGGGGAGGAGGGAGGAGGGAGGAGAGAGGAGAAGAGGAAGGAAATTCCTCTTTCTCATCCCCACTCAAGACACAGTATCTAGCCAAGGGTGGCTTCCCACTGTCACTGGAGGCATCTCGGGGTGGGGAAGAGCACCCACTCCTTCAGCCTCTCCCACCACCATTGACCGCAGACTGACACGTGAGGAGACCATGCCGACCGCCTCCTGAGGGTACCGAGGCGATACCAGAAGTTGCCTATAAAATTAGACGTGCCAACGGGGAGATGTTTACCCATTAACTCCACCCGGAGGGGAGGACTAACGTCCCAATTACTGGTAATGCGAAACACTAGTGGGAAGTCCGAAATGACAGTCTTTTTACAACAGCCGTGGGGCCACTTCCCACTGACCCTGAGCATTAACTGAGCAGGGACGGCTCAGTTGCCTGCTCTCTCCTGAGTCCTTAATGGCGTAAAATGAAAAGATTTTAGCTAAGATTTCATTCAGCTAGTCAATAGGCAAAGCACACGAGGCATCGCGGGCGCCCCGGCGGCTTCAAGCTAATGGAGACGATGATTCTCTACAGAAACCATTGATGCGGAGCTGTGTCCTGCAGATGGCTAAGAGCAGAGGATTCGGTCTCTGCAGGCCTCTCTGACTCCTTCTGAGTTTTGCATAACCCAGTACTAGCCAGTCCTTCACCAAGGGAGAGATAACTAGGTGTAGGGACAAAAGCCCGAATCCTTGAAGGACAGTGCTTCCAGAAGGTTCTGGGCCCTCCCTGTTTTCCCACCAACCCACGTGATGTCATATGATATATGTGTCTGTGCATTTGCACATGTCTGTGTGTGCATGTATGTGTGCATGTATGTGTGTGTGTGCATGTGTGTGTGCATTTGT
This sequence comes from Mus minutoides, assembly GCA_902729485.2. Classification (NCBI taxonomy): domain Eukaryota; kingdom Metazoa; phylum Chordata; class Mammalia; order Rodentia; family Muridae; genus Mus; species Mus minutoides. The sequence goes on from LR751629.1 coordinate 50,643, forward strand.
GTGTATGTGTGCATGACTGTGTGTGTGTGTGTGTGTGTGTGTGTGTGTGTGTGTGTGTGTGTGACCACCATGCTAGTCTTTTGTGTAGGTACTAGAGATCTGAACTCTGGTCCTCGTGTTCGTGTGGCAAGTGCTTCACTGACTGGGACACTTCCCTGTCCCCACATTTGTCCCCAGTTGGCTCCTCGGAGCTCTGGCTGTCACCTCAGGCCTTTGAGCTTTGGTTGCTCCCTGCTGGCTTGTTTCCTCCCTGACCCAGATTATAACTCTTTGGGAGTGGGTGTGGCCCATCCCATCCAGCACTACAAAACCAGCTTTAGCAGAGAGGATGGACCACACAGTGTCTGTCACTCGCTCCCAGCATCCCTTCACACCCCCCCAATAACTGTAATTAGGGAACAACATCCTCCATACCTCTGCTTCTCCTGTGTGGCCAGTGATAGCAATGTACCAGTCATTCTCAGCCTCTCTGCCTCGGCTGTAGCTGTGGCCAGGTGGTCTAGTCAGGAATTTGTCCTCTGGGTGCGAAGGATTATTGGAAAAACCACAGGGTTCCAAAGGGCTTCCGTGCTGTCAACACCGGGGGCTCTCTGTCAGCATGACAGCCATCAAATGAATGTGGCCTCTGGCTGGCGGCACAGCTGATGACCAGCTGACTGAACGTCAGTCAGTATCTTCGGAGCTATTTGAGAAGGGGCAGCTGGGGACTGTGTTCCAGAGTGGCTTCTCCCTGTCAGGGGCTGCTGTGCAGTCTAGGTTGAACCGCTCAACACAGCAGCGGCCACAGTGACACTAAGGCCACTATCGCAGACTTTAAGCTAGGAAATCCAGCCCCTCCGTCACAATAGCTGCACCTTGGGGACTTGGGAGCCACAGCAGGTGGGGGCAGCTGGTGCAGAGAAGAGCACTGAATCTCCTCAGAACTGAGGGAATGGCACCCTGAACCCCAAGGAATCATACCCCAGGTTTATCCTCTAAATGCCCCTGGTCCCCAGCCCAAGCCATTTCCTGACACTTGTTCACAAAAGCAAATGGATGGGCTCTGCATACTTTCCCCAAACCTGGGTACCAGCAGCCTGACCCCTTATTCTTGCAGTCCAGCAACAACTTTATTGAACGTCCACTATGAACCAAACTGCTGGGCAAGGACACAGCAAGGTCATGCTGCCTGCTCCTGTACAACACACTCATACTCTGGTACGACCAGCAGGGAACAGATGCCAAGAGAAGGGACAAAGGAACTTGGTTTTGTCAGGAGCCATGAAGACCATGAGGACAGCCTGGCTGCTGACTGGGAACTGTGCAGCTGAACAGTGTAGCAGTAGTCTGTCAACCCGGCTGACAGGTAACAGTGTAGCAGTAGTCTGTTAACCCGGCTGACAGGTAACAGTGTAGCAGTAGTCTGTTAACCGCTCCCATTGGTCGCACCTGTGTACCTGCCCAAGAGCTATCTGGATTCAAAATGAAACACACACACACACACACACACACACACACACACACACACGTTAGTTTTAAATAGACTTTGACTAGCTCAATGGCGGGGCAGTTCTAATCCTCCGCCCGGCTACCGTACCTTTCCCTCCAGTACTCCTGACTGCACACCTGGCTCGAGGCTCATTGTGGATTGATCTGTCGGAAGGAGGTGGGACATCCTGATCTGTGGTCCGCAGAGCTGGGTTCCAGCACACCAAGGTTTGGGGCACCCAAACCCCAGGATTCCAGATGTCTGCACTATTAGAAAAACAGTTCTCTGCCCTGGCTCTGCTGTGCATTCTCTGTCAAGAGCCAGGCCTTTCTGCTCACCTTGGGTCCCTATGCAAATTGCCTTTAGGCTGCTGATTTCCATTACTGAGCTACCAGCCAGGAAGTTGGATATGAAACCAAACTGTTGGTGTGTGAGGGTCATTGTGAAAGGAGGAAATGTAACAAATAGGAAATAACTGCGTGCCGTGCAAAGTGTGGTCGGTACTTGACTCTGTGACTTGTGCGTGTGTGTGTGTGTGTGTGTGTGTGTGTGTGTACCCGTAAACACTGAGTCACAGGGACATTTCATTTCCTATGGTCTCAGGATGCCAAAGCCCTGCACCAGGTCACCTGTCTGGGCCTTCCCACGGAACTGGCTCTGCATCCAACGCCACCACCCTCAGGACCAGACAGTGTAACAGCACACCCAAAAGCAGGGTGGAAATTGAATCGGGGAGTATGTTCCACACAGACGCTGCCTACGGTTTTTATTATTCCCAATGTGCAGAAACCACATTAAGGCTGAGTTTCAAAAGCTGGAACATGGTGAGGCAGCTTGGTATTTCCTGGAGATCACCCTTCCAGCCACCCTGGCAGGAAACAGTCCCCACCCCTAACCTCCGCCCACTCCCCACCTCACTCCACCTGGGGAGAGTGGCTTCCTGGCCCCCTTCATTTCAGGGGTCCCCTGATGTTCTAATACAACCATTCCCTCAGTCATCTCAGTCATTTACCAAATGTCCATTTCCTGAGTGCCCGTGATGGCCCTGACAGCAGCTGACACAGAGACCCTGCCATCTTTGAAGCACTGGGGTAGGGGAGGGGTGGGTGTGAAGGTAAACCTGTGGCAGCTTCCAGTGGTGATGGGGCTTAGAACAAGATGATGGAGGGTAGGGGAGAGCGGCAGGAAAGGGGCATGGTAAGGGCATAGTGGTCAGGTGACCTCCTTCAGAAGTGACAACCAGCCTGAGACCTGGGTGACCGGAAAGAATCAGAGAAAGAGGGCCCAGCCAGTGCAAAGGCCCTGTGGCAGGCTCCCCTCATTCCTTCCCCAGTCTTTGTACTGGCTTCGCCCACATTGCAACCTTCATGACACGGTAGAGAGTTTTGTAGTGAGAGGATCCCACTCTCACTCCCTCTTCATCTGTGACCTTTGAGACATCTGTCATCCAGCTAATCCTTTCAATGGCCTGTTTTTAATCCCCATTTTCTGGATGCAGAAATGGAAGCTCAGGGTGTGTGTGTGTGGGGGGGGTGTCACCCAGGGTCAGATGACTTCTATGGTGCTAGGGCCAGATGTTAATCTGAACTGTGATTAAGACAGTGGAAATGGGCTGTAGTAGGCTTCTGCCAGTAATAGCTGCTTCACCCCCTACTCAGTCACCGAGCCTTGTGTTTCTTCCGTTGCCTGTTCTGAGAGCCCTGCAGTGCCTGCTGGACCTAGACCCACAAGAACCTCCAAGCTGCACTCCAGGGCAGTGTCCACTCACTGAGTGATCTCACCGATGTAGAGTTCTCAACCATGTGCCAGTCCCATGTCAGTCAGCAGCGAGCAGGTTTGCCCCTTGGGACTGGCGCCGCCAGAGGAGCCACAGTCAAACACTGGACATAACACTGGACATGGTGGGATCAGGCTGCAGTGCCGGGCAGAGGATGAGATGAGTTGCAGCCCCGCCCCCCCGGAAGCGTTAGTGACATCATCCTCAAGGCTGATTCTGCCCCATCCTCTAAGTGTCAGCTCAGGGGGAAGCCGTCTCCAGCCTGTCCTGATGAATGCCCTCGCCTGGCTGCCTACCCTGTTTATGCTTTGCTCCCTCTAGGCTTCAGGCCTCTGCTTTGTCATTTCCTTCACGCAGGTCCAATCCCAAGCCCATGCAGAACGCACATCCACAGCCAGCTTTCCGCCTGCTGGCATGCTGCACACACAGGGCCTGACCGACCAAGCTACCCTCTTTGCCGCATAGGGTCTCAAGGACTTCATTCTCTTCGTTCTCTGTCATGTTGTAGCAGCTAGAGAAATACCTGGTGCACAGTAGCTGCTGAATGAATGTTCATGTGTGTGAGCATGTACACACACACACACACACACACACACACACTGTTAAAGAGCTTACCAAAAGGGAATGCTTTAATGGTACCGGAGGAGCCAATGAGATAGCCCCATGAGCAAAGACACTTGCTGGCAAGCCCAATGATCTGAGTTCGATGGCAGTATCCACATGGTAGGAGGGCACTGACTCCTACAAGGTGTCCTGTGATGTCCACAGACATGTGTGCTTGCAGATAGGTAGGTGGGTGGGTGGGTGGGTGGGTGGATGGATGGATGGATGGATGGATGGATGGATAGATAGATAGATAGATAGATAGATAGGCAGGAAGACTGTCTGACCAACCGACCGACCGACCCACTGACTTGAAATACTTCCGGAGGCCTCTGGTCGGAAGGTGTGTCTGCTCTTCCGGTTTCTCCCCTGCCCGTTTCCTTCCTTGTGCTTGGCTATATCGGATAAATGTCTGTACCCCACGCCCAGCTCCACCTGTTCCCACCAGTGGGTCCTCCCTGTTAGAAGCCCAGGTTGTTGGCAGCCCTGTTCCTTCCTCACAGGAGGAAGTAGGGTGGGCCTTGTCATCCTGCTGAGTACTCCCCATCCATGGCACATCTGCCCAGAAGCAGAGAAGGGAGCAGGTGCCTCAGACCTTCCTGCCTTTCTCCCTCTGTCTCCTCTCAACCCCAGCAAGGTCTTCCCACAAAGCAGACCAGGAGCCTTCCTGACTGGACTTCTCCAGACTCCTTTCTGCTCCCCTCTGGTCACCACCATCTCCTCTTCTGAGGAGCTCTCCCCGGAGGTTCTCTCAGGAACTCCATCCTGGGGAAAGGAAGTGATGGTGTGGTCTGTCCTGGCAGCTAAGACAAAGACCTTACTTACCTCTGTGATTGTCAGATCTCCACAGTGGGCACACCCAAGTTAACTCCTGTGAGCTGACGAGGTGCACCCCACTTTACAGCCATCGTTAGGGGCTATATGGAGGGCTTGTGACTCACAGGCAAAGTGTGATGTGGCAAACCTAGGTGGCATAGAGTGTGTACAGGGAGTTTACACCCGTGTCAGGAAACGAATGTCAACAGATTCAACTCCAGAAAGGACAGGAGGAAAGCGTACACTACTCCTGTGCTGAACAAACCCTCGGAAGTCAATATTTTTAGGGATTTCTTTGTTTTTGTTGATTTTCGAAATAGGCTATTCTGGAGCTCGCTCTGTAGACCAGGCTGGCCTCGACTCAGAGATCCGCCTGCCTCTGCCTCCCGAGTGCTGAAATTAAGGCATGCGCCACCACTACCCGGCCCCTTGCAAGATGTAAAAAAAATTTTAAAAAATCTGCTTTTGTATGTTTTCCTCATTTTCTTGAAGGTGCCCTGTTCCCTTTTAAGGAAAAGCTGTAACAAGGAAACACGAAGGTGCACTTGCGCCCTCTTCTGGTCACTCCGTATAACTGCAGCACAGCGCTTGCCTGGTGTGTAGTGGGGACCCTTAGTCTTCTCACACTCTGTTGAAGCCCTTACCCCGAAAACGCCACTCCCAGCTATTGGAGGCAAGAGATATCTGGGTAAAGTCCAGTCTCGTGGCTCCTTGGGGCTGCATGTCTTCAGATATGCCACCTACCCGATTTGTGTCTCAGGCTCTTCACCATGCAAGGCAACATTAGGCAGGGGTTCTCATCTGAGCACCAGTAACATTGTGGGGAGTGTTCTTCATTCTGTGTGCCTGCTATGGGCAAATCTGCCCCCCAACCATAAAGTTATTTTCATTGATACTTCAAAGTTGTAATTTTTCTGCTGTCATGAATTGTAATGAAAATATCCGTGTTTTCTGATGGGTCTTGGGTGACCCCTGTGAAAGGGTCGTTCCACCCCAGATGGGGTTGCAACCTATAGTTTGAGAAATGCTTTTGGGCATTTTCTTTTTTTTCCTTTTTCTTTTTCTTTTTCTTTTTCTTTTTCCTTTCTTTTTTTTTTTTTTTCCTTTGGTTTTTCGAGACAGGGTTTCTCTGTGTAGCCCTGGCTGTCCTGGAACTCACTCTGTAGACTAGGCTGGCCTCGAACTCAAAAATTCACCTGCCTCTGCCTCGAGTGCTGGGATTAAAGGCATGTGCTACCACGCCCGGCTGGCATTTTCTTAATAGGTGATTGATGGGGAAGGGCTCAGCCGATTGTCCGTGGGGAGGGGCTCTCCTGGGCTGGTGGTTCTGGGTTCTATAAGAAAGCAAGCTGAGCAGACCACGAGGAACAAGCCAGTAAAAAGCACCCTTCCGTGGCCTCTGCATCAGTCCCTGCTTGCAGGTTTCTGCCCTGAATGAGTTCCTGCCCTCACTGTTTTTAATGATGAGCTGTTATATGGAACTGTGAGTGAAATAAGCCCTTTCCTCCCCAAGTTGCTTTTAGTCATGGTGTTTCATCACAGCAATAGAACCCTAACTAAGAGAGACCCTGAGTTACTCCCTCCTACTTACACCACATCCCAGGCTACCCCTCCAAGCTTTCCTCCTGCTGGAGGGCCCCACTGTGAAGGATCTCTGGGGAACTCCTTCATTGGCCTGCTGAGTCTGTTGTGCTTGGCACTGTCTCTGGCCTCCCCAGCGAGGGGGGCCAGTCTTCAATTAACATAGAAAAATAAGACCAGAAAGGGCCATAGGCTTTGTGGAAGAGGAAAAGAAGAGAGGAGATTTTGGCAAACACATGCAGGTGTTGGGAGGGTGACCTCAGCAGAGCAGGGCACTGGCGTCCCCCATCGGGGGGTGGGGGACAGAGACAGCTGAGAAAACTAACACCTGCCCCACCCCCTGGCCACCAGGCTTCCCACATTTGTGTTTAGAAAAGGATAGAGCACAGCTAAGTCTCCTCACAGGCAGGCACAGGGTGTAGAGAGCTAAGTCTCCAGGGCCTCACAGGCAGGCACAGGGGGTAGAGAGAAGGGGCCCTGCTACAGTGGGACCTCCTTGCTTCTCAGGGAGAAAGAGTTTCCTGGGGGTTTTGATTTTTTTGTTTGTTTGTTTTGTTTTGTTTTGTTTTAAGGTTTATTTATTTATTTATTTATTTGAGACAGAGTTTCTCTATATAGCCCTGGCTGTACTGGAACTCACTTTGTAGACCAGGCTGGTCTTGAACTCAGAAATCCGCCTGCCTCTGCCTCCCAAGTGCTGGGATTAAAGGCGTGCGCCACCCTGCCCGGCCCCCGGTTTATTTATTTTATGTATATAAGTACACTGTCACTGCCTTCAGACACACCAGAAGAGGGCATCAGATCCCATTGCAAATAGTTGTGAGCCACCAGGTGTTTGTTGTGAATTGAACTCAGGACCTCTGGAAGAACAACCAGTTCTTAACCGCTGAGCCATCTCTCCAGCCCGAGAAAAAATTTTCTATCCCCAAACCTAGAGCTTGGGGACAAGATGTTAGGACAGAGGATGTGTCTCCTGATGTCTAAGGAGGGGAGGGTGACCTTCAGGTACTGAGATCATCTCTACTGAGGCCAGGGGCTGTGATAAAATCCTCATGACCTGACTGGGAGTGTGTCTCAGTGGTAAATCGTTGCCTGGAATATGCAAGGTCCTGGGTTCAGTACCTAGGACTGCAATCAATCAATCAATCAATCAACCAATCGATCAATCAATAATTTAAATACAGTAAAATAAATGAATAGGGGCTGAAAGATGGCTTGGCTGGTAAAATGTTTGCTTCAGAAGTTTGAAGATCCAAGTTCAACCCCAAAACCTATGTAGAAAGTGAAGTTTACACTTAAAATCCCATTCTCGGGAGGCTGAGATAGGAGTATGCCAGCCAGTCTGGCCTAAGTAATGAGCTCCAGGCCAATGAGAGATCCTGTCTCCAAGGTAGTAGACAGCATTCTGAGTATGATACCCAGGTGTTCCTCTGGCCTCCACACACACGTGAGTGCATGCACGCACGCACACACACACACACACACACACACACACACACACACACACGCACATACACACACACACACACTAGGTGCTTTAACACCCTTCCGGATAATGCTGTGCAACAGCAGCCTCTAGCTGTGCATTTGTTCATCTGGAGGGTGATGTAGAGCACCCACTGTGTGCCTGTTTGATGACTACCTACTATGCGTCCGGTTCTCCTCTTGATGGTAGAAAATCAATGCTGAGGACACAGCAGCTATGGGGGTGCAGAGCAATGGTGCCTCATCCCTTGCTGGTAGGACTGAAACCCAGAGCTACTCCTCCGGCTCCTCTGAGAAACAGGGAACAGTGCACACTTAACTGGGTGACTCTGCAATCCCACCTCTGGGTGTGCAACCCAGAAATAACTGTCCCCGGGTCTACTCAAAGAACGATCACAGCTTGTTTATTGTTACCTTGAACTGAAACTGCCCCCACCTCCACTGCCACCACAGTGTCCCCCAGCTGGGGAAAGGGAACCCTGCAATAGTACATCCTGGGAGGGGCCTGTGACTCAGCGATAAAGGGGAACCTGGGGCAGACAGACCACTGGACAGGACTGCAGCTCACGGGGCTCTGCTAGGTGAAGGAAGGTAGTGTCAAAAACCCACGGACTGTGTGGTCCATTTCTACAACCTTCTAGAAAAAGCAAAATCAGAGTGAGACCAGGACAAGTCACATGAAAGCACCTGGAGAGGGGGGGAGATGGGGTAGGGGGGGCGGTGAAGCTTGAACCCCACTCTGCTAAGCGATGCTACCTCTTTCTATTTGTAACTACATAGTGTGTGTGTGTGCGCGTGTGTGTACATACACATGCACTCGCACAAGCACCACAGTGCACACATGGAAGTCAGAGGATTGAACTCAGGTCAGAGCTTGGCAGCAAGTGTTCTTACTGAGCCTTCCTGCTGGCCCACTGTTCCCAACCACATGTACCTTCTCTGTGCTCACGGCTACAGCACAGAGCTCCGCAGTTCACCTCCAGAAGGCCCCTCCTGTGTTTAAACCTTCATGACATTTGGGGCTTTCTCCTTGTAGTCCTTAGTATAGAAACAAAAACCCAAAGAAACGAACTCCTGCTTCCAGTGACCTCTGAGAGACCCGTTTGAATCTCACTAGCTCAGTCCCATGGAGCCCTGACCTGGGTCCCTTGTGTGACCGAGCTTACCGGCCTGGTACTCAGGTGTCACCAGACCTGGGGAACATCCAGAAGAGGAGATTTGACATGATTAGCAAGGGTGGCAGACTGGATCTAGGTGGTACAAAGACTCCCTCATCAATGGTTGCAGCTTAGAAAGCCCTTTCAACGGGTACCTGGTGCGCCCTCTTGTGTCCATGTGGTGTAATAACATCTCGGGTGTTTCAGATCAGAACTAAGGTTGTGCCCACAGGAATCTGAACACTGCACCTCAGTTCTAATATCATGCTTTTCTTCAGGAAAAAATAAAACCACTGTGAATAAAAATAAAAACCACTCAGCATGCAGAATCACACATGGGAAAGTCATCTCCCTCTCCTATTCCTATAAAATATGAATAGTGTCCCCTCATGTTGGACAGTCCACAACCTGCCAAGCTTGCTTCATGGCCCTGTCTATATTCAAGGTCTATATTCAAATGTATCCGTTGAATAAATTCCTAGATGGTCTATGTGTGTGTGTGTGTGTGTGTGTGTGTGTGTGTGTTTGTGTGTGTGTTCTGTCGTGTGTGTGTGTGTGTGTGTGTGTGTGTGTGTGTGGTGTGTGTGGTGTGTAGTATGTGTCTCAAGTGCCCCTAAGGGAACAGTAGAACCATACCACCAATGAAGTTCTATTGTTCCCTGTGTGTGATAAAGACTTCAGTCCACCGGAGAGAGAACATTTGGCTTTACCCTGAAAACAGAGGCTTTCAGAGGATTTTAAGAACTATCCCTGTATCCATTGTCACTGGCCCTGACCTTGTCCCTCCTAAGTTAGTCTCCTTAGCCTGCATGCGGCGGGTAGAAGGCTCATTGGCCAATGGAAGATGAACTGGGCCCTCAGGAGGTTGTTCCCAGGGGAGGATGGTGTCTAAGCTGCATGGCTGGTCCTGTTACTGCATAGTTACTCTTACTGCATAGTTACTGTTACTGCAAAGGCTCTCAGGATTGCTACATTGTGTGAGTTCAGGAATGAAGAGGCAGTGCAGATGTTCCCTGTTCTGGGTTGGTGCAGGTGAGAGAGGACAGCTGCCGGAAGGAACAGACAGACAGAGACTGTGACAGACAAGGACTCATGTCTAAGCACATGTGGACGGGGAAGTGAGGACACCTAGATGTACACATTATCCTGCTTCCCATTTAGCTGAAACTCAAAGACCAGGAAAGCTCACTGGGTGGCCAGGATCCTTCCCTGCATCTGTGTTAGAATCACAGAGAGAATGGTAAGATGGATCGATGTAGAGAAGGGGGAGGGAGGAAGGGAGGAAAGGATGGGAATGGATGGATGGGTCGGGGGTGGAGTAATGAATGGAGGGATGGATGGACAGATGGAGGGAGGAATGGACAGATGGAGGGATGGATGGACAGATGGAGGGAGAGAGGTAAAGAAGGAAGAAGAGAAGGATGGATGGACAGATGGATGGCTTTGAGAGCCTTAGCTCAGCACTACCCTACAGAGGCTGGAAACTTTGGCATCTTCCAAAAGCACTCAGGGTGCCACATGCTCCTGCCACCCATACCTCCAGCTCAAAGGTACAGAGACATCCCTATTCTTTATTAAAGCCAAGGATGAGGGGACTGTGCCTCTTCACAGATCAGCATCCATGAGGTAGATGTGGGGCACATTCCTTGAGGACACTGGAGATGGAGTCCCACATTGAAACTGTCAAGTGCTTATTCACAGGTCTGTATGACCAGCACACTCTTCCACACATATGTGTCCTTATAGACAAGCTATTTGGCACTGTGGTGGCTTGAATATGTTTGGCCCAGGGAGTAGCTGTTGGTATTTGGTGGGGTGGCCTTGTTGGAGTAGGTGTGTCACTGTGGGAGTGAGTTTATACCCTGGTCCTAGCTGCCTGGAAGCCAGCCTTCTTCTGTTTGCCTTCAGAACAAGATATAGATCTCTTGGCTCCTGCACCATGCCTGCCTGGATGCTGCCATGTCCCCTCCTTGAGGATAATGGACTGAATCTCTGAACCTTTAAGCCAGCCCCAATTAAATGCTGTCCTTTATAAAAGTTGCCTTTGTTCTGTTATTTCTTCACAGCAGTAAAACCCTAAGACAGGCACCTTGAAGGACAATTGGCAGACATTTCCCCATGTGCCTGCTCACTATGAGTGAGGAGCTATTGGCCAAGCAGCCTCTGGACTCTCCTGTAATGGTTTTCAATGCTCTCTGACCACTCTAGGACAACTCCACTCGAGCTGCAAAGACCACTGTCACCACAGTTCCTGCTGAAGCCACAAGTCCTGTGTCTGGAGACCTCCCTCCAATCCTGACTGCTCCAGGCAAATTGTGCTGGCTTTGAACAACTCTGCTCACTGTAGAAGAGTCTCAGTGGATTCCAGATGAACCTGTTCACCCTGTGTGAGCTGGCCCCACTCAGGACAGGCATATTGTATCTCCCTAGAGACTCAACAAAACACCTCTGATTGGTTCAGTGTGGAGCTATTGTCTTAGTCAGGGATTCTATTGCTGCAATGAACCACCATGACCAAAGCAAGAAAGAGTTTATTTGGGTTACACTTCCACATCACAGTCCATCATCCAAGGAAGCCACGGCAGGAGCTCAAGACAGGAACCTGGAGGCAGGAACTGAAGGAGAGGCCACGGAGGACACTGCTTCCTGCCTTGCTCCTCATGGCTTGCTCAGCCTTCTCTCTTATACAACCCAAGGTCACCTGCCCAGTAATGGCACTGCCCATGTGGGCTGGCCCCTCTCATGTCAATCATCAACCAAGAGCACACCCACAGACTTGCCTACAGTCCAATCTTCTGGGAGCATTTTCTCTTCCCAGATATGTCTAGGTTTGACAAACCAAGCGAATAAGAGAGCAGGACAGTAGTGTGTGGCACATCTATTCGTTGGGTAGAAGGGAAGCCATGTACAACCAAAGGCTGTGATTGATGGAATTCGAATCCTCCCACTTCCCCTTTCTGGCTCTGTAAGCAGCCTGTTTCTCAGTCTCCTTGGACCAGGAGGCTTCTTGTCCATGCCCTACCTGCCTAGTATTGCAACATTGGGCCCAATAAAGGCTTCTCCCAATGGAGCTTTTACCTATCTTTGGTATTTACCATTGGCAGAGCGAGCTGAGCCAGGGACTGGAGAATGAGTCAAAACCCAGGACTTCTGGTTCTCTAAGGAAACTGCTAAGAGTTCCAAAGAGTGAGGGAGAAACTATGAGGACCAAGGGCAAACCGTGGCAGAAGTATCCAGAAGGTGAGAGTCTGTGGCCAGGCAGCGGCTTTGGAGGGGAGTAGCTGCGAAGTTCTGAGCGTGAGAGCTCAAGTTACAGGACTACAAACCCCATTCCCACAAAAATAAAGGGTACCAGTGGCTGAAGAGCCAAGGCTCAGGGGCTGTTGCTCTAGTGGCTGATACTGCTATAGGCCCAGAGCAGTAAACGCCTGGATTTGAAAGCTTAGAGGTACCGAGTTCTTAAGATACAAACTTCTGTTTTGGAAGTCCATCTTCCAAAACAGGGTCAGGGCTGTTCACGCTGAGAGCCACATGGATGGTGGGTCACATACATAATCTTAGTGCTTGGAAGGCTGAGGCAGGAGAACTGCCAAGTAGTTCCAGACTAGTCTGGGCTACAAAGAGGAGGGAGTGTGGTGGAGAGGGAGGGAGGAAGATTTAGCTTACCCACAGTTTCTATCCAGATAGGAGAAAAGAGTCTGGCCATGTAAAACCAGCCAGTGCTCAGAAAATCCTAAGTGTTAGAGACAGTAGCTGCTTAGCTTCCACAGCACAATGGTTTGCTGGTATCACCGGGCCAAAGACATGTGTTTCTTCCAGAGACTGGTTCTGAACTTCTAGAAGCAGTTGGCTCTGGGTCAGCCAACAATCCCAGTAGAATGCTACCCCAAAGTGTGACAAACCCAAGCAGGTGTCAGACCATGGACTGCCTGGGAGGGACCTACAGGCAACTCTGAGAGTGGTTAGCCAGGGAAGAAGCGACCCCCAAGTCTTGGGAAGTATATTTGTATCTTTCTGACTCTGCTCTTTCAATGTGAAGAACTCATAGCTCTGTGAACAATGTCATAACCAAGGAACATCACAGTGATCAGGACTGGTCATTCCTGTGGAACCTCAGTGCCCAGTGTGGGGGAACTTGAAGTACTGCTTAGAGCCTAAGATGCTAGGAAAGGCAGTACGGGGCCAATGTGATGGGGTTTAACCATCCAGTATTACAGTTTTTATTAAATCTCAAATGGGAGAGGGGTCTACCCCACCTCTTATCCTTCAGTTCCCAGATAAAAGACACTTGACCTTTATATTTATAATAAGCCTTAATCAGCAGTAGAGCTGGGCAGATATCAATCCTCTAAGCTATTAGAATCTACTTCGCCACCAATAACCCTGAATTATAATTTGCCATGTTCCATCTGGGCAGCTCTGAACTACTCATGGCCATGTTTGCATGACCCATCTAACCCATGGGGTCTTCTCTTCCTACAGTCTCTTTCCATCTCTTTCATGGTCTCCTCAGAGCCCTAGAACCCAAACTCTGCCTGCTATTGACTGTAGCCATCTTTATTCACCAGTCAGGGATAACTCGGGGTGGGGTGGGGTCACAGCATCACTTGTGTATGTGCAGAATCTCTCATCCCTGGGGGCAACCAGGTCTTGGGGGTCCAGTATTTAGCATTACAACACATAGCAAAAGACCAAACCTCAACATCCGAGGACGGCGGAGCAACTTGTTCTGTGCCCAGCTCCATCTCAGCAGATGGCAATGAAGTGCGGTACCCAAGTTCAGCACCATTGCCCAGTCCACCCCCCCCCATGTTGGCATCTGATTGACTGGTAGAACCAGAGAAAGTTTTTTTTGGATCATATCTCGGTAACTACCAGCCAGGTCAAACTCTGAGGTTTAGGGTGGCGCCTGGCTCACAAGTCTGGAAGAACTTAGCAACGTCACGGGGTGAACGTAAAGGAGATGCGCACGTGGAGAAAGCCGAGAAGCACAGAGGCGGGTGAGGAAGAAACTGAGGAAAATTAAAACATTGTTGCTTCCACTGGCAAACTCAGTCCTTGCCAGGAAAGCTGGAATGTTGACTTGGCCACTCGTACAACTCAAGTTTCCACACATGCAGAAGAAACAGCCAAATGCTGAGAGAAGCCACTGATTCTGCTCTTGACCTTGATCAGGACTCAGTGTTTCTGAACTCAGCCTCTTGGGACACAGGGTATGGTGGGAAGCACCTCTAATCCCAGCACTCGGGAGGCAGAAGCTAATGGATCTCTGTGAATCTGAAGTCAGATTGGTCTATATAGTCAGTTCTAGGACAGCCGGGGCTACACGGACACTCCTGTTTATCTTTGTGGTTGGGGGGGGGGTGTTTTTTGTTTTTTGTTTTGGTCTCGCTATGTCTCTCTGACTGTCCTGAGACTCACTGTGTAGACAGACCTGACCTAGAACTCACAGAGATCCATCTTCCCCGGCCTCCCAAGTGTTGAGATTAAATGTGTGCACTGTCACGCAGGCTCTTCGGTGCGAGCCCGAGCGCACAAACACACACACACACACACACACACACACACACACACACACACACACACACACGCATGAACAAGGACATCCCAGCAGCGTGGAGGGAGAAGGGCAGCAGAGACATTAGAAGGCAGTGATACAGGTTGGTTTGTTTGTTTGTTTTTATTCACCTATTGATTTAGTTGGACAAGGTTTCAGTTTAAAGGCAGACTGGCCTAGAACACTCAATCTTTTGGCCTCCTGAGTGCTGAGATTACAGGTGTGCATGATCACATAGGAGGTGATGAGGTTTGAGTATTGACCATTATAATTACATTGATTGTTTATTATCAATGAAAACACTTTTTAGATGATGCCAGTGCTTAGCAACCAGTCTGTAGAAATCCCAACTGTGTGGCAGTCGGCTCTGGGGAGCCAGTGCAAGCTTCATCCAGCACGCCACTGGTTATGAATGAAATATCTAGAAACAGAGAGCAAGGTCACCAGGCCAGGCTTGGGAACCAGGAGGATATGACGGCTGGCAGTGCTGGTGAAGCCAGCTACTCGGTGTCCAGGAACCAACTCTGTTTTATTGACATCCTCCTTATGTGACCTCTGACCTGAGACTCTTGCTTATCTCCAGTTGACTGACACTTTACAATGCCCCAAAGAAGAGCTCTATGTAACATGGTTAGCAGAAGCCCCCAGGGCTCACTGATGACCCTCCTGGGAGAGATGGGGTAAGTCAATATATCCTGAGGTGCACAATTGTGCCCATTCTGCAGATGAATAAACTGAGGCTTTAGGAAGTCAGTAGCACCCGAAGTACAAGCCACAGCCACCAACACACGGATGAGTCCCTCTAATCCCTTCCTTCATTCAAAGCCCTCTGCCAAACACTGGGAACTATTGGGTTCCTAGCTCTTGTCACATGTTGGAATCCAGCTCTTACATTCCAGAATGCTAGACTCTGGAACTGAGGTGCACTCTCTGCTAACTAACAAAGCTTCTGTCCCCAGAGTCACTCGACGGAGCCCCTCATTGGGTGCTTATTACGTCCCTGCTCTAAGACTTCAGTCCTTGTGGAGCGAGAAGGGATCTTAGGAGCAACCTAGTCCGGCTTCTGTGAGAAACATGGGGAAACTGAGGCCAGGGTCATAGGCCATCTCAGTTACAGCCTGCTGTCCCCAGTCAGAGACCCAGCACCTGACAAACATCTTGGGCAAGGGGAAGGGGGTGATGAGTACAGGTTCTGGATCACTTAGACCCTGGCAAGAGGACGAGGAAGGCAGACACTCACAGCCTCTGCTGGTCTGGGCTTGTGGTAAGAGACACCTCCTCCCCAGGTCCTCTGAGAAGCACTTGGAGAACAGCACACTACAGAGGATGTCATTATAAACATGGCAGACAAGCCAACTCCACAGGGTAACTGAGGCATAGAGCTCAATCTTCCAGAGAGCCCTTGGAATCTCACACTCAAAGCGAAGAGTTTGGCGGTCATCTCTCACGCTGGCAAGAGGTGCCCTCTGGAGCAGAGGTCACTACAGAAGGAAATCTGTATCAGGAGTTCAAGACCCCAGCAGGCAGGGAGCAAGAGATGGGCTGCAGAAACCAATGTCTCAGCATCTTCCGAGCAGACAGACGCCTCAGGAGGCTGAGGAGACGTCCAGGCGATGGTACTGAATACCGATGCGCTGCCTGTGGCCAAAGCTTAGCGGGAACCTGCCAAGGAAACCACACAATCAGAGAACAGCAGGCCCGGGGCCTTCCCTGGGCAGGAGGCAGCGGGCATCACTGCCCCCACCCGATATGGAGGGGCTATGCCTCAAAAAGAAAAACCAGGGCTGGGACAGAGCTCAGGGTCGAATGCTTACATGCGGTTACACACGGTTACACGCAGTTACACGGGCAGAGGCCCAGTTATGCATGCTCCCTTTAGTGCACACACAAATCCAGGAGCTGAGCCTTAACGTTCATGCAAAGCCACCAGATACAAATTTTTGTATATTTCAGATACAAAATAGCTGAAGGAAAGTGGCTGGGCAAAATAGCAGTGAGGAAGAAGATGTGAGCATATAGCAAAAGAAAGCGGGGTCTGAGGTCCTAAAGGGCCCCACCCTTTTTGAGGTACCATCCCAGCTCCCACCCTTCATTCACCACCTACCTGCTCGTCTGAAACTGCTGCTCTATTTCAGCTAAAGACTGTCCTTTGGTTTCAGGAACAATTAAGTAGATGAAAGCCAGGCCAAGGACAGCGGTCAGCCCGTAGAGCAGGAAAGTCCAGGCCAGGCCGATGGCACCTTGGGACATAATGTTGGGAGTGTGGGTCAGGAGCTGAGCACCCTGTTCTTGAGGCCCAGGCCACCCCAAGTATATCCTAGGTGTAGAGCCAGCGGTTCACCCATGCAAGGGCCAGGGATGGCCAGTTTGCAGGGGGCTAACAAGCCCTCAGGTAAGGACCTGAAAGCCAGAATGTGACTGGCTGTCCCCGAGCCTGGGGTCACCAACACAGTGAGGACAACTTGTACGGAGGGAAAGGTCCCTCCAAGTCAGAACATCCAAGTGGAGGTGTGTCTAACTGCAGGGATCATGGGGGGCAGTTCCAGGGCTTCTGCTCGAGAGGGCCACAAACGGTCACTTGGAAAATTGAGCTACAGTTGGCCTAGGCTAGACCTGAGCCAAAACAGGAAGACGGGAGCCACTGTTTCAACCTAGAACTCTACCAGGACTAAGGACCTTTTATCAGAGACGACCTCCGCGGGGGGCCTCAAAAGTCAGGGGACCCATGAAAAAGAGGAGGGACTTGAAGGAAGGGACTCTCTGTAGAGGTGGAAGCCAGGTTCTGTGAGGACGCCTTTCTCTCTGGCAGCCATGATTACCCTTTCTGTCAGCTCCCTGAGTAGTGGAATCTGCCCTAGGCTGGGTCTGTAGAGCCAGGATCCAGTCCCCTGACACCTGGCTGGACTTAGGAATTACATCTCCCTATCTGTGACCCGGGGGCTAAGGATAGAGCAGGTCTCTCGATGGGTCCCCTCTCTCTCCACTCTCTCCCCTTTTTATCTTCTTCATTCATCCCACATAGCAATGTTTGGAGACAGAGACAGCAGGGAGAAGGAAGGCTGGGAGATCATACATGGGTAGCTTTTCTAAAATGTCCCCAATAGCCTCATGAGCTAGACATGCAAACACTTGACCACCGGAAGTAGACAAGTAACCCAGCCCTAAGAACTACCAGGGTGAAGGAGCCCTGACCATCAGAAGAGCAGGCCATTGGCTCTGGGTGAAGCAGGTGATCTTGTTGAGCCAATGGGAGCAGGGCTCAGGACTTGGGCTCCAGCTAATGAGAGAAGTGCCCCAGAGGCGTGCTGGCCGTTGTTGGGGGATAGCAGGGCTGAGAGAGAATGAAGGACAGACCTTGGAGTGGGAAACCCAGGACTGGCTTTGCTTGAAGCCACCCACCCCGCTCATTTAGGTGACCTAAGATAAAGCAGTCCCTTTGGGGCAGCATCAGGTTTCACACCGCTGTGACCTAGTGAATTGGGGAGCTTTAGCTCTGGAGAGAACTGTCTCTGGGTCCAGCTGTGCATGGCCTGGGATGTGGCCAGAGTGCTCACCGATGAGGTCCAGGAAGGAGAGGCTGATGAAGAGGTTAGCCGCCCAGTTGAAGCTACTGCAGAAAGCGAAGGCTCTCCCTCGAATCTCCGCTGGGTAGATCTCACTGAGGACCAGCCAGGTTACTGGAGGCAGGAGCAAGAGACGTTCTGGGCACTCATGAACCGGACAGGCCACCTCCCACCCTCATTAACGGAGACCTGTGTCACGCTCTTGGCCCCAGATTCTCTCAGCTGCACAACCTCTGTGCCCCTGCAGGAACCCCGTGAATAGCCACAGTCTCGGGTTCCTGGGACACAAGACATTTGATGCCAATCCAAGCAGAAGGGTCCTAAGCAAACTGGTATGACTGGTTTTTATCTGACTCATTACCTTCTCTTCAAGCCAGCCCTTCTGATGGAACTACTCAGGGATAGATCTAAGAGACCTGGAGTTTAAATGTTGGCGCCAGGGACTGGGACAGGGGAGTTGACTTACAAATTTGCAAGTGTGCTTGCCTTTAAGCTTATGGGGGAGCCCCTTGAAATAAGCAAGGAATCCTGGAGCCTCCGCTGCCCATCGCTAAAGCTCGAGTGTCCCTAGACTAAAAAGGCCCACTGAAAGGGACAAAAGGCTCTGG
This sequence comes from Mus minutoides, assembly GCA_902729485.2. Taxonomy (NCBI): domain Eukaryota; kingdom Metazoa; phylum Chordata; class Mammalia; order Rodentia; family Muridae; genus Mus; species Mus minutoides. The sequence goes on from LR751629.1 coordinate 69,258, forward strand.
ATTTCCCTGCCTGATAAGGCTTCCTACCTGGTCCAAAGCCAACGGAGAAGGCGCTCACATAGACCATCATGCAAACCAGCGCAGACCAGCACAGCAGGGTATGTTCCAGGATGGGACTGGTAGGAACTGGGGAGGCAGTGATCAGAGCTGGTCCTAGGGACGCTGTGACCACTGGATGGATGGTTCTCTCAGTGACTGCCAGGACTGGCTGTCCTTGGTCCCCATTGGTGTTTAGCACTGGCGGCAGAGAGGAACGCGCAAGCAGACCCAAGCTTCTAGGCACATCCACCTGCTGGCTGACATTGGATGTGGCCAGGCAGCTGGGTCCGGAGTCCAGGGACACAGCAAAGCTGACCAGGCCTATGCCGCTGACCGATAAGGCCATGAGAGCGCATCCAAAGAGCAGGAGGACTCTGCGGCCTACACGATCCACCAGCCCCGTGGCGACCAGGGTGGCAGCCACCTTCACAGTGCCAAGCCCCACAGAAGCCAGCACAGCTGAGGAGCCCCCGTGGAAGCCAACGGAGTGAAAGATGGTAGAGGCGTAATACAGCACATTGGGTTGTCCCGTGAGCTGCTGGAACAGCACCAGCCCCAGCCCAACTACAGTCCGGCTCCACATGCCGTCCTGGGCCCTGAAGAGGTCCAGAAAGCTGTACCGTGGCTTCACCAGGCCCGGTTTGCTGGTCTCCCCTCCCTGGAGTGGGATGAGGTCTTGGCGGGCTGCTGTGCCCTCTGCATCAGCAGGGAGAAGAAAGAGGCTGAGTGACTGTAGGAGAGCGGGTGCAGCCGCCCAGCCAAACATGTGCCTCCAGCCCCAAGGGCTGCCAGCCAGGACATAGTTGAGGCCATAAGAGAACAGAATGCCCACAGTGATGCCCACCTCGTAGAGGGACACGAGCACACCCCTCTGCCGCGGCCCCACCAACTCTGACACATAGATACAGCAAGCCATGGAAGACAGAGAGATGGCGAAGCCAACAGATGAACGGCCCAGGAGCAGCCAGGGCAGGGAGCCGGCCAGAGCCAGAATCAGGCTGCCAGCCAGCAGCACCGCATTGCTCCCCAGGATGGCTCGTCTCCTGCCATAACAGTCGATGAGGAAGCCCCCGACAAGGGAGGCAAGGAGAGCACCCAAGAGCAGACTGCCCACCAGGAGCTCCTGTTCGAGGCAACTCAGCCCGAAGTTCAGCTGGAGTGGCAGGAGGGCACCGGATATGACGGCCAGCTCATAGCCAAAGGTCAGGCCCCCCAGCAAAGACACAGAGGCACAGAGCGGGAGGACAGCTGCGCGAAGGCCTGGAAAAACAAAATGACAGGACAGGGCTCATATGTCTGTGTGTCACACGTTCCTTCTGTCTGTCTGTCAGTCCTCCATCTATCTAGCTGTCTACTGTTCAACCACCTGCCCTTCCTTCCTTCCTTCCTTCCTTCCTTCCTTCCTTCCTTCCTTCCTTCCTCCCTCCCTCCCTCCCTCCCTCCCTCCCTCCGTTCCTCCCTCCCTCCCTTCCTCCTATCCATTGATGCATCCATTCATCTTGCCACCCTTCAGTCTAACTCCCCAAGCAGCCATCTGTTCACTCAGCCTGTCTCCACACACCCCTACTCTTTCCACTCATCTTCCTATACATATATATCTCCTACCAGTCAACTACTTATCCTTCCTTGGCTTCCTCTCCTTTCTTTCTCCCATCAACCAACATAGCCATCTATCCATTTATCCATCCACCCACCCATCCATCCAACCATCCAACCATCCACCCACCTACCCACCCATCCATCATCAATCCACCCACCCATCCACTCATCCACACACCTATCCATCTACCCACTCACCCATCCATCCATCCACCCATCCACCTACCTACCCACCCACCCATCATCTATCCACCCATCCATCCATCCACCCATCCAACCATCCACCCACCTATCCATCCATCCATCCATCCATCCATCTACCCATCCATCCAACCATCCAACCATCCACCCACCTATCCATCCACCCATCTACCCATCCATCCACTCACCCACCTACCTATCCATCCACCTATCCATACAGCCATCTGCCTACTCCTCCTCCTTTCCTCTTTCCTTCTTCCTCCATCCATCCACCCATATATGCTTCTATCTGTCCATTCATCCATGCATCCATTCATCCTTCCAATCAACATTCTGTTCTTCCCTCCCCCTCCCTTCTGCCAGCATACATACTGATCCATATCTCTTTTCCTTCTCTCCTTATGTTTACCAAACAACACAGTCACACATTTATCTATCCACCCATCCATTTATCTTGTATCCATCCATCCATCCATCCATCCATCCATCCATCCATCCATTTATCTCTCCATTTTCCCTTTAATTTGCCCAACCACCCATTGATTCTTTGAGCCATCTATCCACAGACCCACCCATTTCCCACCATCTTCATAGTCCATTCATTGTCTCATTGTTGTGGACATTCATTCACCCATCCAGCATCTACCACACGCTGGCTGTGCTCCCAAGCCTGGCACCGCTGTGGTGTTATCCAAGACACAGTTGTCTGTTCACATGATGAGTGGATGGGTGAGGACTTCTTGCCATCAGCACAGGGCAAAGGAGGAGCCCTATAGGGCTCTGCTTTACACGGGGGAGTAAGGTAAGGCCTCTCTGGGGAGGGGACATCTGGGAAGGAACCTGAACACAGTAACAGGGAAACTGGAAAAAATGTAGCAGAACTCACAATACAAAGGGAAGAGTGGTTACAGAGGCTCTGAGCCAGGAAACCTCTGGTGTAGGAGCATCTGGGAACAGATACAGCTGGTCAATGTGTGACATTCACAAAGGGCCAGACTGTTGTGAAGCTGTGCCTGCCTGCCTTCAGGGAATCTCACAGCAGCCCTCTGCCATCATCAGCAACATCCACAGAGAACAGAGGGGTTACAAAATGTTCTCACGGTCACAGAGTAAGGGGCGGAGCTAAGGTTGTGGGAGAGCTTTTGAGCTCTGGGCAGATCTGCAAGGATGGAGAGGCTGGAGTCAGGCAAAGGTGAGGAGAGGCAGATCAGGAGGAGTTCTTCAGGTCTCCAGGACAACGAGGAATCTCGTTTTTAGGGGACACAAGCCTCTGATAGCTTACACAAGAAGTAAGGTAACTGGTGGTGTTGTAACCCCCAAATTACTGATACTAGAGAGACATCAGTGTTGTGTACAGACAGTTTGCCTCTGCGTGTGTGTGTCCCCAGCACCCTTCTCCTGTCAGAAGCTCCCATTATCCCTCCAGCCCGCAGCAAACATGATATGCAGACAGCTGGTTTCTGTGCTGTGTCCTCCTACAGCAGCCCTGGGCTCCCCTCCCCTCCCCTAGCGGTAGAATGGCACCACCCATAAAACTTCCCTTCATGGGGACATCCTGAGGAGACAGCTCGATACATTCTCCCTGCCTTTGTGTCTCCAAAAGCCAACACTCCTCCTGATAACTCTCCAGGTGCATGTCTTTGAGACCTTAGAGAAATAACAAGCTCGAGGGAGACCACGGAAAAAGTAAAAGGTAAACAAAGGTCAGGTCACAGACGGTTATGACTGGCCATAAAATTAGCCCTTGAACAGACACCCATTAAGCCCCCCTCCCGCTTCAGTACTATTCCAACCTCCACTTCCCTTTTCTGTGAATATTCACACTATTCCTCTACTGTATATAAACCCAGTGTTTTCTGGACTCAGGGTCACTTGCCAGCGTTCACGCAGTCAGTGCTAGGTGGGCGATCTGGGTTCGAACTTGAAACAATAAAAGACTCTTTTCAAGTTGCAGTGGACTTTGCAATTCTTGGGCTCGTCTGAGTTCCCGTGAACTTGGGGCACAACAGTGGTTTAATTTTAATTTTGACTTTTTGTTTTGTTTTCTTTTTGTTGTTGTTGTTGTTTTGTTTTGTCTTTTGAGACAGGGTTTCTCTGTGTAGCCCTGGCTGCCCCAGAAGTCACGTTGTAGACCAGGCTGGCCTTGAACTCAGAGATCCTACTGCCTCTGCCTCCCAAGTGCTGAGGCTAAAGCTGTGCTCTACCATTCACTGCCCGGCTAGCCTCGAACTTCTGGGCTCAAGAGATCCCCCAGTCTCAGTTTTCCAAGTGATTGAGACTAAAGGTTTATATGCCACTTGTCCCAGCTTCAAACCAGAGAATGAGTAGATGACAAGGGACCATCTAAAGCAGCTGTGTGAGCCTGGGGGTGGAGCTGTGTGAGCCTGGGGGTGGAGCTGTGTGAGCCTGGGGGTGGACCGTGTGAGCCTGGGGGTGGAGCTGTGTGAGCCTGCTGGTGGAGCGCTTGCCTAAGGTGAATGAAGCCCTGGGTGCTATACTGCCAAAGGAAAGGAAAACCAGTTTGTGGAAATCTGGGTACACATCTGAACAGTTAGCTCCCTTCTTAAGAATCATGAAAC
>LR751629.1:73775-95884 GCA_902729485.2 Mus minutoides
TGGTGAGATGGCTCAGCGGGTAAGAGCACCCGACTGCTCTTCCGAAGGTGATAAGTTCAAATCCCAGCAACCACATGGTGGCTCACAACCATCCTTAATGAGATCTGGCGCCCTCTTCTGGAATGCCTGAAGACAGCTACAGTGTACTTACATATAATAAATAAAATAAATCTTTAAAAAAAAAAAAAAAAAAAAAGAATCATGAAACTCTGTGTTCTTATGAGCCCCGCAGGCAGGAGTACAAGTTTGAGGCCAGCCTGGTCTACACAACAGGACCGTCTCAAAACGCAACAGATTAGCAGAGAAGAAGGCGGAGTAATAAGATAAAAATAGCCATCTACAGGGACAGAAAGACCACATGCCCAAGACTGTGGGGTGTAGTCAAAGAGTGATTTTCATCAGATACCCCAAAATAACCTCAATAAAGGAAGGAGAAAAGTTGCAAGATAAATAGCCCCAAGGAACAAGTGGAATTCATGAATTTAAAAGCAGATGTTAAAGAGATGGTGGGTGGTAGGAGAATCCAGGGCTGTTGGTCACGAAGCCTTGAGGGTTTGCACAGTGAAGGAGGAGAGACAGAAATAAAACCTGCAGGGATTATAAAGGGACTGTGAGCAGGGACACTGGAGAAGAACACAGACCAGTGACACAGTGCTTGTCAGCCGGGATCTCCCCCACCCACAGCTCACTCATTCTCAAGACTGGCTGGTTTCTACCTTTAGTCATGAAGGGACACCCGACCTTCAGATCCCCATGTCTCCAGACCACTTAACCCCAAGCACTTAGAACTGGATGCTCTCCTGTTCAGAGATCAATTCAAATGTGTCAGCCAAGCTCTCTCTGCATTGCCCACTCTGTCTTCTACTCACTCAAAATGCTGCTTTCCCTTGCCAAACATTTCACGGAATGTTCTAGAACATAGAAAGTTCTGTACCTGTGCTGTCGCCTACAGTAGTAACCAGCCACATGTGGACAACCAGGCGCTTGGCTGGCAGCTAACCTGATGGAGGGTGTCAGGTTTCATTTCCATAAATTTACTTAGAAAAAGTGTCTTAGTGCCCATGACGTCAGAATAAAATTCCTTTTGTTATTATTAATAATATTAATAACTTGTGTTTGGTGATGGCCACATTGGCATTGGAGTCATACAAGTCATTCTTCCGTTTTGATTCACACACTTAAGCACAGATATTTCTGGAAGCATCTAGAAGCAGTCAGCATCTGTCACCCCACCCCCACTCCAGACAAAGAGAACTTTGGTCACGTGATCGCCAGATTTTCGAGGGCAGTCTCTGGTTCAGGTGTTGCTTTGATTACCAAGCCTAATAGCTCGTTCGTGTCTTACCACAGCTTTAGGTGATGTGCTTTGATATTATCCATGAGCGAATAAACTCATGACCAGAAAAAGGACCAGAGCTGAAGCCAGGCTGTCAGCACACGGAGATAACAAAGGTTTGTGTGATAGCATGTTGCTCTGATCTCTCCTTCCTGCCTCTTCCCAGTGTCAGACAATTTTTATGAAGAGGCAAAATGCTCATAGTGGAAAAATTGTGATTTCTGCCTTCTTTCCTCATGAAGGAAGCACCCCAAATTACTGCCTGGTCCACTGTGTTGGCATTTCTTCTAGGCTCCACCCCACAGTTATCTGGCAACAGCCAGGTGTGCCTAATTCACTACAAAAGGGGATGGTTGCCCCTACTCTTCTCTTACTCTGGCTCCTTACTCTCCCCCCATTCCCCTCCCCTTCTCTCTCCATGTGCTCATGGCCAGCCTCTTCTCCTTTCCTCCTCCTTCTCCTCCTCTTACTCCTTCTTCTTCTTCTTCTTCTTCTTCTTCTTCTTCTTCTTCTTCTTCTTCTTCGTCGTCGTCGTCGTCTTCTTCTTCTTCTTCTTCTTTTCTCTCTCTCTTTCTCTCTCTCTCTCTGATTTTCTCTCAACTCCCCTCCCCATGTCCCAAATAGACTCTACTCTATATTCTACCATCATGTGGTTGGTACCTCCGTGCAGGGAAGGGATGCCTCAGCATGGGCCCACACTATACCTCGCCTCCCTCACACATATCCCTGGCTACCCTTATCTTTTTATAAAACACAACACACTGTCCTTACCTCAGTTGGTCCCTGGAGTTCACTCTCAGAGGCGGCATGGGGTGATTGCTATGGCTTATGTATGAGTTGAACCCACAAAACACTCATGTTGTTGGGGGACTTGATTCCCTGCTGGTGGGGGGAGGTGTTTGGGAAGGTTCTGGAAACCTTAGAATGTGGGACCTATTTGGAGGAAGTAAGCCAGGGACTTGCTGCCCTTCTCTGCCCTTTGCTTCCATTGCACCATGAGCTAAAAGGACCCCTCACTCTCTGCTCCCTCTACCATGCCATCCTACCCTTATGCGGTGGACCAAGAAACCATGGACTGAACACTTGGAAACTGGGAAGAAAAAATAAGTCATGGCAACTTTCAAGTTACTCTCTCTGATACTTGGGTCTCAACTACTGAGAGTAACTAAAAAGGGAATTGGTGGCAGAAGTGGGGTTGCTGCTGGGGCTGTACCTGGCCATGTGGTTCTTAAACCTATGGAACCTACGGTTTGTGGGAGGGGTTTGCAAGAGTTAGAGATGTAGACTAGAGAAGCCCAGGAATGCCATTATCAGGGCTTAATGAATGTGTCCAGGAGAAGCTCAGAAGACCAGAACACCAACCGAAATGCAGACACTGATGGCCAGACCCATGAGCCTTTAGACAGGAAAGAAAGTTCTATCCAGAACTGGACTAGAAACCATTTGTTACATTCCAACAAAGAATTCATGTGCAATTTGTCCATGGCCTGAAAGACTGTTTGGAAATCTAAATTTAAAAGTTGGATTTTAGGCCCAGTGAGACTGTCTAAAAGCAGGTAAAAAGCGCTTGCGGAACAAGCCCGACACCTGGAGTTAAGTTCTCGAACACACAGAAAGCCAAATGTGGTTGTCACATCTGTATTCCCAACATTCCCCTGGCAAGGTGGGAAGCAGGAACAGTAAAGCCACCCAGAAGCTTGGGGGCAGCTACCCTGGACCTCACAGAGAGGCCCTGCCTCAACAAGGTGGGGAGAAAACTTTTACCTGAGGCTGGTCTCTGATTTCCATATGCACAGCATGGTGTGTGTTTTCCTGTACTCCTCTTCCCACGAAAGCACGCGCATACATCATCACCACCACCACCATCGTCATTGTTACCACCTCTTTCTCTGTCATACACACGCATGTTTTTAGAACTGAGTTTTAAACAACTAAGCTGAACAGGAATTTCAAGGTAGTCGCATGCAGGCTATGACATAGCCATTGGTAGCTGCTTTTTGCCAGGTTTACAGTGAGAGTCCTGAGCAAGGGCAGGACAGCCTAGTGTGAGAATCCTGTGTAAAGTTGAGCCAGAGGAAGGCAAGGTCCCTGAAGAGACAGACTCACACCATCAGAAATACGCCAAGGGCTGGAGGGATAGCTCAGTGGTTAAGAGCACCGACTGCTCTTCCAAAGGTCCCGAGTTAAAATCCCAGCAACCACTTGGTGGCTCACAACCATCCTTAGTGAGTTCTGACACCCTCTTCTGGTGCATCTGAAGACAGCTACAGTGTACTTAGATATAATAATAAATAAATAAATCAAGAAAGAAAGAAAGAAAGAAAGAAAGAAAGAAAGAAAGAAAGAAAGACAAGCACATTGCATTGGGATGATAGCTGGGATGCTTTGTGGGCATCTGATAAATCCACCACATCCCATCCACCACAACTACAAAGCTATAAACTTAATTAAGAGTCTTTTCTGGGAGAGGAGAGAGCCCTTGGGGATACTGTGCTGGCCCGGAGCCACCTAGGAAGTGGTTTCCTCGGGGTTTACATCAGGGACTCGGAAGCCGCTGCAGCCGTGAATGCCAGAGGACCCTGCAGCCCCTGGCTCATGGCAGAACTTTGTCATGGAGATCCCCAGGAATTAGAGGTACCAGACCATCCACCAAGGAAAGCCACAAAGGAGCCAGCCCAGACAGAGGCCTGTGGTCTTTAGTCTCTCAGTTGATGGGAGGCAGGGCAGTTTAAGCCCATGGAAGCTCATATCATAATGTCAGGCATGTATCTCCAGAAATTCCTAATTGCCTTTCTGGGATTGGTTTTTGCTTTGGCCCAATTTTTCCTTGCTAGTATCCTGTTCCAGCCTGTTAGAGGAACGGTGTTTATTCCCTGAGAGTGCTAAAAGAGTGAACCTTTCTATGAACCACGTTATCTACAAATGGGATAATAGCTATCTCACAACCAATGTTAGCTACAATGACTCTCCCCTGAACAGCCTAGGGTAAGGTTTTAATAGACAAGTCGCCCCATCGACCATTGCAGCTTAAATTCTTCAGCTTCCCTTGCTATTTGGAGTGACATCCAAAGATCTCTTCATAGCCCGGCATGATCTGTCTCCTACTCACAGCCCCCTCCCCTTATCCACTGAGCTTCTGTGCCCCTGGCTTGGACCCCAACATGCATTTCTGCCATCTGGGAGCACCCCTCACCTCTCACCTCACCCCCACCTCCCATTCCCCCACCTTCCCACCCACCCCAACCCCGTCTCAGCAAAACCCACTTCTGGGCTTCAGAAGACTCTGCCTTGGTCTCCTTTGCTACCCGAGGAACACACCTCCTGGCCTTCGTACCCCTGTGTGTGCCACGGCTCCTGTTCATTACCTGGTCCCCAGCTCCTCACCTCTGAGACTGAGAGCACAGTCTCCCAGTTCACTGTGTGTCCCAGCCCCTCTCTGCGTGTGCTCTGAACCTCATGTCCACTGAAGAATGAGAAACTGACTATGCCTTTAAGTTTCTGAATCTAGAAACGATAACAGAAATCTTGATCCCCTGCAGTGGCAGAGACCTGTCCTCCTAGCTGGAACTCCGCATTAGTGGACCTGTCTCCTCTCACCGAAGTCAAATCCAGTCCACGATTTCCATCTTAATCTGTCCTTGTCAGTGCCCTGCCCCTATACCGAGCACTGAGGTGCTTAGCGACCTGCTGGCTGGCTTGGTTCCGGGGTGTATGGCTCAGTCTGTAGAACTGGAATCCCCATCAGAGCCCTCAACAGCCTCAGCACCCCAAAGCGACCACGTCTGAGGAACTATCCCAAGGCCCTGTCTGCAGAATCATCGCCCTGGGGCTCCTGGGGGCTCCCTGCAGCCAGGCCACTCCCCTGGAAGGCGGATGGACAGCAGGGGGACCGCCCTGCCTTTCGAGGGGTCCGGGAGGGGGTCGGGGTGGCTCGAGATCCGTGGCCGCGGCTTACCCATAGCTAGCGAGTAGCGCTGGGCGGGCGGGCTGGGCTCTGGGTCCCGCACGTCCTGGTCAAATTCCCGCTGTAGCAGTGGCGTACAAACTTTCCCCAGAGCTGGGGCCTGCCCTCTTCCTCCGCCACGTTGGCCAGCCCGGTCTGAGCCTGGGGGGCGGGACGGAGGGGAGCCCGGTACCGCCCGACAGCCAATGCTGTGGCGGCCCTGCTACCCCACAAAGGAACTTACTTCAAGTTTCCCCGGAGAAACTGTCACTCTACAAATAGTTTCCACAGTCACTGTGGCCCACCCTTCACTGGCCTGCCCAGTGTAAACACACACACACACACACACACACACACACACACACACACACACACGCACACATCCTGTGCGGGACGGGGCCTCTCCCATGTGTACCCCACCCCACTCAGCACCTCTGACATCACAGCCATTCAGCACCATTCCCTCTCCATCCTGGTAAGCACAGGAACACTGGCTTGGACTTGGGGTGGCCCAAGGAACAAGGCAGACAAGTTCCTTGTTCCTACGAAGCTTACTTCTAAAGGCAGAATTAAAAACGATCTAAAAGAGTCAGAGGAGCCCAGCAGCATAAGGAAGGGCAGCCAGTGAGCATTATTAGCCTGGGCACCGAGCCAGGCAGCTGGAGATGGCTGGGTTGGCTTGTCCTGATGGACCAGGCCCTGGGGGCAGCAAAGGGGACAGCAAAGGAGCCAGTGGGGAACAAAGGAGCATACAAAGTGAAGGCTGAGGGTCTGGAACCTAGGGGTTCAGAGAGGTCAAGTGGAGAGGAGTGGGTGGACTAGGGAGCCATCCTGAGATCTTGGGGCTCTGTCAGGAATGTAGGTGTTTGGTTCACTGCAGTGCTGGGAGCTGAATTTAAGGTCTCCCGAATGCCAGGCAGACACTCTGCCATGTAGTCTAGCCCCAGACCAGGAACGAGGAGTTTTATCCCAGTTGAAGGAGACAAATTCTGATGGGTACAGGGGCAAGGCTGGGAACTGGGCAGCTGACACAGGAGAGAGGAAGCCATCTTGGCTCCAATGGCTGGGAAGGAGACAAGTAGGCAAATCAGGGGAAGGCTTGGTAAAGACTGCCAGGGGGCTGGGCAGGGAGACGTAGGGCTCTGTGCTTCCTGCCAAATGGCTTTGGGCATCCATGTAGAATGGAGGAGACATTTGCCCCTAGTTTAGGGACAATGCCAGTAATTCTCACTCCAGGACCACAGGCAGGCTCAGCAGCGCAGCCCTCTCCAGCCTCTGGGTGCTCACACACAGGCTTTCTGTAAATGTCTTCACACCAACCCAGCCTCGGGAACACTTTCTCCAAGAGGGCCAAGTAAGTGCCTTAGACAAACGCAAGTACCTGGACTGTGATGGTTTGTGTATGCTCGCCCCAGGGAGTGGCACTGCTAGAAGGTGTGGCCCTGTTGGAGTAGGTGTGTCACTGTGGGCATGGGCTTTAAGACCCTCATCCTAACTGCCTGGAAGCCAATATTCTGATAGCAGCCTTCAGATGAAGATGCAGAACTCTCAGCTCCTCCTGCACCATGGCTGCCTGGATGCTGCCATGCTCCCACCTTGATGATCATGGACTGAACCTCTGAACCTGTAAGCCAGCCTCAATTAAGTGTTGCCCTTTGTGAGAGTTGCCTTGGTCATGGTGTCTGCTCACAGCAGTAAAACCCTAACTAAGACACCGACAAAGAGATGTTTGTAGAGCAGACCTTCCGAGGCAGGGCCCTTTGGAGCCTAGGAGACTAGGAAGTTTGAAAGCATGGCCCAGAATCCCTCACTCTCTCGCCCTAGTGTGTACACCAAGCGATTGCAGGGAGTAGCAAGCCATGTGGCAGCTGGGCTGAGACCCTAGGACGCTGGGACCCTGACCCTCAAGGTGAGTCTGACTTAACTGGGATTGGTGGCACACACCCATAAAGCTAGCAACTAGGAAGCTGAAGTAGGAGGATTGAGGGCGGCTCAGACTACTCAGGGAGACCCTGTCTCATACAGTTGCCGATGACAAAGTCCAGCTGCCAGCCCTGCTGTGAGGAAGCCCACACTAACACTAACAATATATGTAAATATGTGTATATATATATATATATATATATATATATATATATATATATATGCCTCGATATATAGTCCTAGCATCTGGGGCATCTCAAAGCCAGGCTCTGTGAATGATCCCAGTCCCCAGGAGTCCTGTCCAGCCCAGGTGTTAGAGAATATATAGCCATAATAGATGGAATTTAAGGCCCCCCAAATCCCATGCACGAGTATAATAAATGCTTGATCTAGCTGCATCAATTTGTACAGCAGTAATAACTGGACCGAGAGTGAAACCATCGAGTAAATCTACTTCTGATAATCACCTAACACTGTTGGTGTTTTACCTCCCCGTTAACCCCACCGTAGCCTAAGGAGGTAGGAATCGCTACAACCGAGCCCCGTGTTGGGGACAAGAAAACTGAGGCCAAGGGAGATGGCACACTTGCCTGAGACACTTTTGCACTGCTCTGGCATAAATAACCAAGCGCATTGACTTATGGGAGTGAAGAGTTAGGTTGGCTCATGGTTTCAGGGGGACTTCAGTTCATCACAGCAGGAGAGACACGGTGCAGTTCATACTAGCAAAAACCTGTCACAGACATCTCATGTCAGGACAGACAAGAAGCAGAGAGTTCTGGGCCAAAATGAGTGGCGGGAATAACCGTCAGACCTCCACCAGCCAGGTCTCACCTCCAGTCTCCACAACCTTTAAACCAACCTGCGAGTTGTACATTCAGACTCAGACGAGCCCGTGGAGGAGGGTCCACTTTGGGTTCAAACCATAACAAGGAGTTACTGGGAAGCAGGGCTCTTTCCCTGTGCACGCGGCCCTTCCAACCGTCCTACTGTTCAACCACTCCATATAGACAGCGTCTCGGCCTGTCCCATGCAGTGGCTCTTCCCTCTTCTGTGGAACTGGGATCATGCAGTTCAGCAAGTGCAGTTCCACTCCAGTTAGACTTATGCATGGAAACCGCGTGCCTGGAATGGTTTAGATGTTATTGGTCTTCATGGCTCGCACTGTGCAGTAGGGGTGTGCACCTGACTGCTGCCACCGTGTCTGTCTCTTCCAGAAAACTGAGACTTCTCTCTTCGTTTGACCCTCTCAAGGAGGAAACACCTTTCCATTGCTTGCCAATGGTCCCCGCCCCCTGGCATTTGTGTCCTAGGGCTATCGGCTTCCCTGGCTTCCCTGCCAGTAGTGGAGACCTAGTGATAGGCTTCCAGCAAATGGAAGGCAGACAATCAGATTTACAATCTGGTTATGCAAGTTGGCAGTGTCAGCCTTACTCTTGCTTGATACCTGGTCACTTAACCATTCACTCAGCCACTTGCCACAATGTGAGGTGCCCTATGGAAGGCCCCCACCCCCACCCAAGGCTCTAACCTGTGGGGAACTGAGGGCCTTAGACCAGCTGCCTGGGAAGGACTGATCCTTAACCAAGACCACAGCATGCTTGGGCCTCCTCCCCAACCCTGCCTACCTGACACGTCTTCCTGGCTGCTGTCTTGATCTCAACAGTTACCATGCATATACCTCTTAAGGGGATTAATTTTGCTTTAAATCATTAGGTTAGTAGGAATTTGTCATGGGATGATTAATAGCTAGCACCTATCCCATCACTATTAATCACCTTGACTGACAATAGGAGAATACCACCTAAAAGGAAAAAGTGTGGACCAGATTGTGTCACACACAGCTGGGGTGGAGGTGGGGCTTATTTGCCTTCCTAATTCTTGGCTACAGCAAACCTGCATGACCTTGGATGTATCATAGACCTGGTTTGTTTATTGTGTTTATTTTATTCTCCACAAAAAATGAAGCTGTGTGAATGGGAACTTCTTAAAAGTCTCTTGTATCTTCTTCTTTCCTCCCGAATTCGGTTGAGAATAAAGCTCCAGGACTCTGACCTGCACACAGCCAATGCTCGGTGACAACCGTTGAGGGGTGGTTGCCTTCCTTGGAGTCATGAGTACCAGCTTAGATAGACAATGTCCTGGAGTCCACCCATGAGGGTAGATGAACTGAAACAGGCAGAGGAACCTGACCCTCCCAGGGCACTGAGGCACAGCTAAGTTCCGTTGGTCAATGCTACAGAGACTGTTCATTTTTATATAGATTTAGTGTTTGTTTTTTTTTTTAAAGCACTCTCTAATTTTTTTTCTGATGGGTAAATACCTTCAGAGCAGGGCCTTACAGGCCTGTGAGTGGAAGCAGACAGGCCTTTCCCTCATACCTTTGAGCCTGGCACGGGAGCCATTAACTGGGGAGTCACTTCTCAGGCAAGTGACTGTGTTGCCTTGATGGCAGGCTGGCCGTTTTGGACACCTTATGGTCACTCTGAGGACACTACAGCTGAAGCCAGGACTTCTGCCCCAACAGGGCCTTGTTCCAATCAGGACCTCTCCAGACATCCTGCAAATGGCTGCCGTAGGCAGGACCTAGATCTCCTTATTGTCCTTCAGAATGGGATGTGAAATTCCAAAGATAGTGGAGAAGAGACACAGGAGATAACAAAGGCATCAGAAATACACAGAGAGTATGAAGAGCCAAGATCAGGGACTACTGTCCTGTCTCTGAAAGAGTTCCTGGGAGCTGTCAAGTCCTGAAGGACAAAGGGCCCCAGTATCCCAAGCCCCAAGCTAACACTGCTTGCAGTAACTTCTGAGGGCTGGCACCCGAGGCTCCAGTAGCCACAGGCATTATGGGAGCTGAGAGCCCTGACACCTGATAGCATAGAATAAATAAGCTTTCCTGGTGAGAAATCACTCCAAGCACTTAGAGCTTAATAAAGGAAAAACCCTTTAGTAATAACAGTCGCCTGACTCTGGCTAACATACAAAGGAAACAGCCCCAAACAGGAAACTTCGCCAGTTTATACAGGCCTTAGGCATATATGTTCCTCTGTCATCCTTGAATCTCTTTCAAGTCCTGGCCTCAAGCCACACTTCTAACAACTTAAACAAGATGCCAGAATTATTTCTTTCTTTCTTTTTTTTTTTTTTTTTGGTTTTTCGAGATAGGGTTTCTCTGTGTAGCCCTGGCTGTCCTGGAACTCACTCTGTAGACCAGGCTGGCCTCGAACTCAAAAATCCACCTGCCTCTGCCTCCCGAGTGCTGGGATTAAAGGTGCGCGCCACCACACCCGGCTCTTCTTTTTTAAATTTTTTTTCCCCTTGTTCCGGTCAACCCGCTCACTCCGCTCGACCCCGCTCGCTCCCACCGGCTCCACTCGCTCCGGCCAGCCCCACTCGCTCCCAGCCGCCCCCATACAGCCCCCGCTTGTTCCAGCCGGCCCTGCTCGCTCCAGTCGGCCCTGCTCGCTCCGGTTGGCCCCGCTCGTTCCGGCCATCCCTGTTCGGCCCCACTCACTCCGGCCCCCGCTAGCTCTGGCCGTCCCTGCTTGCTCTGGCCGTCCCCGTTCGGCTCTGCTCGCTCTGGTTGGTCTCTCCAGTCCAAGGATTCATTTCTTATTATTCTTCATAAGTACGCTGTAGCTGACTTCAGACGCACCAGAGGAGGGCGTCAGATCTTGTTATGGGTGGTTGTAAGCCACCATGTGGTTGCTGGGATTTGAACTCATCACCTTCGGAAGAGCAGTCGGGTGCTCTAACCCACAGAGCCATCTCACCAGCCCCGCCAGAATTATTTCTTAAGTTCATCCATGCTGTTCATTTAAATATTTCCCCCATAAGGGAACTTGGGCTTGATGGCAGACTGAAGGCTGTCCTGGCGTGAGGTGTGAGGTCCCCCTGAGCTGCCAGTTGGTGGAATGTTCTGTGGTATGAGAATGGTCCTAATAGCCGGTTGTAAGTCAGGCTTGTCTTGGAGCCTAACTGGAGGTCAGTGTGCTGAACAGGAAGCAGAAACTGCAGTTTTGGTACAAGGCTGTTTCTAACAAGCCTGGTTAGATGACTACTTCTCTTCTGGTCACACTGAGGGCAGGGCAAAGTTGTACCTCAGGTAACTTAATTGTGCTAATTTTATGCATACAGGCTAGAGTCATCAGAGAGGGGGGAGCCTCAATTGAGAAAATACCTCCATAAGATTTCCCTGCAGGCAAGCCTGTAGGGCATTTTCTTAATTAGTGATGGATGGGGGAGGGCCCAGCCCACTGTGGGTGGTGCCATCCCTAGGCTGGTGGTCCTGAGTGCCATAAGAAAGATGGCTGAGCAAGCCATGAGGAGCAAGCCAGTAAGCAGCACCCCTCCATGGCCTCTGCATCAGCTCCTGCCTCCAGGTTCCTGCCCTAGCTTCCTTCCATGAGGGACTACAAAGTGGAATTGTGAGCCAAGCTAACCCTTTCCTCCTGAGTTGCTTTTGGTCATGGTGTTTCATCACAGCAATGCTAACCTCAACTAAGAAAATATTTCCTAAGCATGACTATTTGTAGATCCTTTATAGCGTCAATTTTATTCCAGGTCCTCCTGGGCCACTGAGGTTACAGAACTGTGATACTAGTTGAGCCTGACCACTTCCGTTGCTATGAGGAACAGAGAATTACACTGCCTGAGGAGTGCTGAGCCGCTGGCAATCCAAAGGCAGAGTATAGATAAGCCTCCAACGACGGCACCCAGGGCCATATGTCTTGGTGCTAAAACCTGGAACCACAAGCCTCTAGTTGTCAGGACTTGGGCTTAAGCTTCAGTCAGCCCCACCCATACGCCTTTGGCACACAAGGGTCCTTGTCTGCCAACACCAGAAGAGCCACTCCTTATTTACCTGTGAGTTCTGATAGAGGCAAAGGAACCAGCCAGCTGATAGGGGATATAGGCAAATTCAGATAACAGTGGCACCCATGCAGGTCCATGCAGTGTCACAAATGAGAAAGTGAGCTGGGCAAGGTGGAGTGCTGAGGGCTATGACAGACAAAGGCCACCGGTCTCAACAAGAGGCAGCAAACCACAGCCAGCTGCTGTCTGTGCTGTTCACAAGCACACAGCCATGGCCACTCATTTACATGGTGCCCTGTGGACTCTGCTGCACAGACGTGCCGAGAGAAGGGTCTGTGTGGTCTTATCTGTGAAGCTGTCTCTTAAACCGGAAAATTTTAAGGGGGAAGAACAAATCCACAATTGTCTGGTTAAAGCAAGCTTTATTTTGGAAGTACCTGGCACTGGCCAGCCAGCGGTCTCACCCTAAGTTGGGACTTTAGAGTGAGCCCAGGATGTGAGGAAGACAAAGCTTTCATACCTCAGGGGTAGGGGGTTTCCCAATGAGGGGTTTGATGGGTAGAATAGGTGGGTGATAGGAGCAGAACGTCAGCGGAACAGGTACGCAGAGCGACCTCCTGAGACAAAGACATGGTGGCCATTCCTGGAACGTGCAGAACCGTGTGTAATTAAGGTTACAGCTGGGGCACAACCCAAGCCTCGAGGAACAGAGGATTAATCATAAACAGGATATGAGCCTTTGTAAGGTGGCTTTCAAAGGCACCTAAGATGGAGGCAGGTTGGTTCTTCACTGGCCAGTCTTACCAAGAGCATCACAGAGGGCATTTGACAACCATAGTCTGAACCCTCTGGGCAGCTGAGCAGCACGGCTGAAATTCAGCCTGTCACGGTCAGGGGGACCTGTGCTTAGCCTGTCATGGTCAGGGACCTGTACCCAGAGTGTGCAGTCTTCCACCATGGGAGCCATCTGCTGTCTTATCTTGTTTTGTTGTTGTTGTTTTGTTTTGTTTTTCGAGACAGGGTTTCTCTGCATAGCCCTGGCTGTCCTGGAACTCACTTTGTAGACCAGGCTGGCCTAGAACTCAGAAATTCGCCTGCCTCTGCCTCCCAAGTGCTGGGATTAAAGGCGTGTGCCACCATGCCCGGCTTTGTCTTGTTTTTCTTGGCTTTTCTTTCCCTTCCTCTCCCCTACTTGACAGGGTCTTATGTAGCTCAGGCTGGCCTCAAACTCTCTACATAACCAAGGAAGACCTTAGACTCTGTCCTGCC
Organism: Mus minutoides; assembly: GCA_902729485.2. Classification (NCBI taxonomy): domain Eukaryota; kingdom Metazoa; phylum Chordata; class Mammalia; order Rodentia; family Muridae; genus Mus; species Mus minutoides. Next base: position 87,065 of record LR751629.1, read on the forward strand.
TTAGCCTCTCACGTGCTGGGGTTACAGGTGTGTACCACCTTGCCCAGTTTATACAGTGCTAGGATAAAACCCAGGGATCTGTGTCCTTCATTCACAAGAGCTGGAGAAATTTAGGGTAGGGGAGAAGGTGAGATCTGAGAAGAGCCAGGTGCCAGCATGGACTTGTAGCAGGCACTTGTGACACTAAGAGGGGCTCTTTAAACCTGCACCAAACCCTTCAACAACTCCCTTCTGTGCTGAGGATGTGAGCTCCTGCCCTCTACAAAATCCCCCCTCCTGCCTGATCATAAGATCATACCGCTCTGCACAAAGCCTTTGCACCTGCTGTTTCTACCATAGGTAACTGATGTGGGGTGGAGGCTTCCCTCTGCTGGCGGTGGTGAAAATAGCAGGTGCCAGATCCTCAGAAAGTGACCCCATTGGAGGAGAGAGCTGGCAGAGATGGTGAGAAGAGGAAGGGAGATGGATGTAAGTTCAGATAGTGCCTAATATATTTCCCCCTCCTTTAAGCTTGTTTCTTGTTGCCACCCTAGTCATGAATAATACAAAATGTCCCCACCCTAGTTGGCAGCATACCCAAGGGAAGGCCCCTGCCCTCCACCCAAGTGCACCCTGGTCAGAGCACAGTGCCATATGGAAACATTCTCTGTCCCTGCTCTTCTTCTGGGCCAGGGCAGAGGCCCCTCATCAGTCACCTCAGAGTGTGTGACCCTCCCCATGGGGGGTTGGAAGCAGTACCTCTGTGATCCAGGAGTCTCAGGGTCTTTGTCCCAGGCTTTGTCAAAAAGCATTGGAGGCAAGAATTGGTGAGCAGAGAGAGGTTTGCTTATAGTTTGGACAAGAACAGGAGAGATAAGTCCTCTGCTTCTCTCTGTCTAGCTATTGGCAGATGTCTTAGGGTTTTATGGCTATGAAGAGTCACCATGACTGTGACAACTCTTATAAAGGAAAACATTTAATTGGGCTTACAGTTCAAAGATTCAGTCAATTATTGTCATGGCAGGAAGCATGTTGGTATTCAGGCAGACATGGACATGGAGAGGCAGCTGAGAGTTCTATATCCACATTGGTGGGCAGCAGGAGGAGCAGTGACACTGGGCCTGGCTTAAGCTTATGAAACCTCAAAGTCCACCCCCAGTGACACACTTTCTCCCACAAGGCCACATCTATTCCAGCAAGGCCACACCTAATAGCACCAGTCCCTGTGAGCCTGTGGAGGTCATTCCATTCAAACCACCACAGCAGTGTTAGAATTCTAGAAAGACTGAAACACACAAGCTGGGAACTCCACATGTACGGCGTATCTGTGAGGTGAGCTTTCTTCTGTGAGGTGAGCTCTCTCAATTGCTAGTGACAGCCCTTGTCCTGGAGGCAGTTCCTCTGTTACAGGCTTTCAGCCCATCGACATCCCTCTTCCTGGATAAAATTTCCATATTCTTAGGACCCCTCCCCGTTATAGAAGACACCGGCTCTCTGCATTGGCTCTTGTTCTCAGCAGGACACTTGCTACTTCTCGAGGAACATAGCTGGCCAGCCCACTTCTCACCCACAGCTGGGAATCCCTACCAAATTCCCTTCTGATATTTCTTGGGATGGAGCCTCGAATATATGACTTTACAGTCAAACTTGTGCTTCATACTACCTGCCCCTGGAAATAGCCAAATAAAGAGGGTCCCTGCCACCCACCCTTAATCATCAGCTTCCTGCTCTCCTGTCTCTCATCTCTCCTGTCAACTCACTTATTCATTCAGTGCTTTAAGGTCTCTACCCACATCTCTAATGACCTTTTCAGCACTCAGGTAGACAAGAAACTATCAATTCCACTTCCCTATTTGGTTGTTTAAAAAAAGTCACACACACACACACACACACACACACACACACACTCATGAAATATTTTTAAAAGGTCAGAATTTGAAACTAAATGTCCCTACCCTCCCCCCCTCCCCCCAAGTCTCACTTAGTATCAGGTTTGCAGTCTCCTGTCGCAGCCTCTGAGCACTGCACAGCCTCTGAGTGCTGGGATCACACGTATGCACCATCCCTAAGACACTCTAGGCCAGTACCACCTCTCTGGTGCTGAGGTAAAGATGGAAGCAATACAATCCCTGCCTTGTGAGTAGCTACATAGCAGGAGGGTGGGGGGGCTCTGTGTGAGCGGAACCACTCTAGCAGTGTGAAGTGTGTTGGCGGCGGCGAATCAAGCAGTTGAACGGCCAAAACCAAAGGGAATCTGAAACAGGCCTGGAAAGTAGAAAACCAGGGCTGATAACAGTTGAACTAACTCTCCTCATAGAGGCTAGGAAGAGCTTGTCCGGGGAAATGACCTTGCAGTGGAGAATTAAGGATGTCTATGCAGCTCTAGGTGATGTGGGGCTGGACAAACATTTCCCTGCAGAGGAAATAGCAGGTGCAAAGGCTCTGTGCTGAGGGAGCATCATGGAGGATGGGTGGGGATTCTGGAGAGGGAAGGGTTTATAAGGGATGCAGGAGTTCATGGGCCGAGTTAAGGTTTAGGTCTTAGCACGGTAGGGAGACACTGAAAGGTTCGAAGCTGCTTTAAAGCGCTAAACTCAGCCTGACCTAGCAAGTATCTACACAATAGATTTCTAAGGCAAGGGGTTCAGATGGGTTTAGTTACCATAGAGACGGCTGTGTGGACACAAACAATTATGATAATGAAGCTACAGACTTAAGCACTGGGGGATGTAAACGGAACGGGTTCTGGGTGCGCTTTGCTGGAAAACACATTTTGCCCACACAAAGGGTCCGATTATGAAAAGGGACCTGTCATGAATATGAACGAAACCCAGGGACGACAGAGCCAAGATGCTGCTGCCATAGTAACCCGGGACCCAAGGGCGTCTCTTCTGTATTTCAACAGAGCCCCAAGGAGCGTGGGGCAGGGACAAGGGGGTCAAAGGCCTTGTGAAGAGGGCTCTGTCCACCCGCACCGCGTAACCAGCCTCTCATTTAATTCTGATAAGCCCTCACCCCAGCAGAACCAGGCAGCCTCATTCTGTAGATGAAGAAACCGGAGCTGAGAGGGATGGTGCTGGCTGCTGACAGGCTGGTGCCAGGCATCAGGCGGCGTCTCCGGGCAGAAAGCTTCGCCTAGTCCCTGGCTCCCTCCCGGCATAGAGCATGTTTCCATAGACTGAAGTGGGACACGAGTTCGAAGCTAATCTGAGCTACACTGTGAGACTCTGTCAAAAACAAACAAACAAACAAACAAAAACCCAAAAAAGATAGAAAGGAAAGAACCCTAGTAGAAAGGAGCAAAACGTCCATAAAAAAGATTTCCCAAAAGAACCTCCAAATCGGAGGTTCGTCCCAAAGCCGGAGCATCACCAGCGGGCTTCCGGAAGAAGCCGAAGAATGAGAAGCTGTTGGCCGAAAGTCGCCGAACGTTCACGGAGATAGACGAAGAGCTTCGGGAAGGGCCAAGTGTCCAGATCCGAGAGGCTCGGCTGAGCGCGGAAAGGTCGCGAGGCGGAACTACACTCTTCGGGTGAAGTGTGTTGGGGGGCGGTGTTCTTGGCGGAAGAGGCCGGAGGATTTCCGAAGCGAGCGGAAGCGGTGCGGTCAGGGTCGAAAGGAGCCGGAGGCATGGCTGGCGCGTCCTCGGAGGCGGAGGCCGAGGCGCTGGCCGCGGCGCGCGAGCGGAGCCGCCTCTTCCTGAGCGGCCTGGAGCTGGTGCAGCAGGGCGCCGAGGCTCGCGTCTTCCGTGGCCGCTTCCAGGGCCGCGCGGCCGTGGTGAAGCACCGCTTCCCGAAGAGCTACCGGCACCCGGAGCTAGAGGCGCGGCTCAGCCGGCGGCGGACGGTGCAAGAGGCGCGCTCGCTGCTCCGCTGCCGCCGTGCGGGTGAGGGCGACCGGACGGGGCGGACGGGAGAGACGGGGCTCCGGGGACGGGGCGGACGGGTGAGACGAGGCTCCGGGGGACGGGGCGGACGGGTGAGACGGGGCTCCGGGGACGGGGCGGACGGGAGAGACGGGGCTCCGGGAGACGGGGGTCGGGACCAAATAACAACGCTTAGGGGAGTTGTAAGCAGGTGTCCTGCGGGGCGCGGGTCCGGATCCGGCTTTCTGTATTCAGAGTCTACCCTTCTGTGAGTTGCCTCAATTTCCTGAGCTCTAATAGGAAGTCATAGTCGAGTTCGCATCTCGGGGATGTTGTGATTGGCCTACACAAACGTGTATGTTGGCATGACATTCAATAAATGTCAGACTCTATGAAATCGTTTTTGGTTGGTTCCCCACCCCCACCACCGAGACGGGGTCTCATTGTAGCTGTGGCTTTTCTGAATCTCACTATGTAGACCAGGCTGATCTATATAACTCAGAGATCTGATTACCCCAATCCCCATCTTTTTATTTTTTTTTATTAAGTTTTTTTTGGGTTTTTTTTTTGTTTTGTTTTGTTTTTCAAGACAGGGTTTTTCTGTATAGCCTTGGCTGTCCTGGAACTCACTCTGTAGACCAGGCTGGCCTTGAACTCAGAAATCCGCCTGCCTCTGCCTCCCAAGTGCTGGGATTAAAGGCGTGCGCCACCACACCTGGCTCATCTTTTTATTTTTAACACCTATTTGCTAGTCTCCACGAAAAAGTTTTGTCCTTTTGAGAAACTGAGGCACAAACAGGGAAAGGGCCAGGAGTTTTACAGCCACCAGGCGGCCCGACTTGGTAGCTCAGAACTGTGGCCTCTGCTTTTACACTTCTGTTCTTTTCTCCTTCTTGGTTGATAGGTGCCAGGAGACTGGGGAAACAGTGAACAGGCCTGTGCTTTTCTGCCCTAGAGGGGCAATGGAGATATAAAGTAGTGTTCATATATTATCCTTTACCTTTTGTAAGTTTTTATCAGATGGGGGCTACCTTGGTGCTCATTGACGGGTCTCCAGTTTCTAGGAAAGTGTTCTGAACCTGGTTGACATTCAGGAGAGACTCCTAGAGTTTACTGGATGTATTGTTCCCACTTTACAGTTGTGGAGACAGAGGCATAGAGTAGCTAAAGGAACCTTGAGGTTTCACAACTAATAAGGGATTTGAACCTGCCTGTTCCAGAACACAGATGAGCCTGTAAGTTGACATGCCTGGTGACTCTGTCAGGTAGAAACTTCTTGTTTTGTTTTTAGGGAGTAGCAATGAATTCCAGTCCTAGGGTGGCTTGAGAAAGGAGGAGCAAGCCTTGATAGTTCCAGACTTATCCTGGGCTGGTCTCAGGCCATAGTCCTGCAGGGCTTTAACAGGTCAAGCTTCTGGATAAATTGTATCATTTTCCACAGTAGTCTAAACCCTGTTCCAAATTAGGTTTAGACTGAGAAACTGTCTGCCCATGCATGAAGCCGGCCTTCATGAAGAGGCGCTCGCTAACCACGTGTGTCCATTGCAGGGATAGCTGCCCCAGTCGTCTTCTTTGTGGACTATGCGTCTAACTGCTTATATATGGAAGAGATTGAAGACTCGGTGACTGTTCGGGATTATATCCAATCCACTATGGAGACTGAAAAGGACCCCCAGTGCCTCTTGGACCTGGCCAGGAGGATGGGGCAGGTTCTGGCCGGAATGCATGACGAAGACCTCATTCACGGGGACCTCACCACTTCCAACATGCTCCTGAGGCGGCCCCTGGCGCAGCTGCACATTGTGCTCATCGACTTCGGGCTAAGCTTTGTCTCAGGACTGCCGGAAGATAAAGGCGTGGACCTCTATGTCCTGGAGAAGGCCTTCCTCAGCACGCACCCCCACACCAAGACTGTGTTTGAAGCCTTTCTGAAGAGTTATGGTGCCTCGTCCAAGAAGTCCAGTCCAGTGCTGAAGAAGTTAGATGAGGTGCGCCTGAGAGGGCGAAAGCGGTCCATGGTCGGGTAGCGGAGCTGTGGTGACCGCCTCACAGTGAGGGATGATGTAGACGAGGCTGGACCCCTCAGCAAAGCGTGGGTTGTTAAGTGGTCTGTGATCGTGCTGGGCCACCACCATCCATGGCTCACTGTTCTCAGGGTGTCTGTATATGAGGTCTATTCTAGGCAGAACTGGGTGGATAGCCTGGGCTGGCTTCAAACTATGTAGTTGAGGATAACCTGAACTTCTGATGTTCCGGTATTCGTTGGAGTATAGTGTGTGCTGTCGCATCTGGTTTCTGTGGTGCCTTGGGCATGCTAGTCAAACACTCTACCAACTGAGCTACATCCCAGCCCTAGACCTGCCTGTTTCAGGTCATCGAGATTTCCCCAGGCAGTGGCTGTGGAGCTCCTGCAGAGCAGGCAGCCTTGAGCTGAGACATCCTGGAAGGACAAGGCAGGGACTCAGTTTGGGGTGCAGTTTTCAGTCTGCCCTTGACTCTGGTGGGGTATTTGTTATACGTATGAAGACTGCTCAAGGCCAGTTCAGTGGATATAAGCACCACTTTGAGAAAGCAGAGCAGGCTCCGACTGGGAGTCCATGGAGCTTGTTCCAAGTGTGGATTCCTATGTGCGTGTCTGGAGTTTGATATAAAAGATGTTTTTGAGGGGGTGGAGAGGCGGCCTGGAGCTAGGAGCACTTGTTCTTCCAAAGGACTGCAGTATGGTTTCCAGCATCCAGCTCTGAGGGGCCCATTGCCTCTGCCTCCTCAGGATCCTGTGCTTAGGTGCACATGACGCTCCCCGAAACACACAGATATAACTAAAGTGGCAAGAATACATTCTTAAAATATTCATAACTAAAGTGGCAAGAACACATTCTTAAAATATTCTTGAGAGTTGTTAAAAGATGAAAAAAAGTACTTCCATTTTTTTTCTTTTATAGGAAAGCAGGCTCACAGCTTTTCGACAGCAAAAACAAGGGGGTGGGGAGGTTAAGAGGGTGACTGCACTTACAGAGGTCCTGAGTTCAATTCCCAACAACCACACGATGGCTCACAGCCATCTGTAATGGGATCCGATGCTCTCTTCTGGTGTGCAGGGGTACATGCAGATAGAGCACTCATACGCATAAATAAATCTTTTGAAAGAACAGTTTTCAGAGACCTGCACCACTGAGTTTTTGCTGCTCTGTATCCATCGGTCGGGAAGCTCCTGTGGGTAGAGAAGGGGGCTGGGATCTCTCTCAGGCAGATGGTGAGGGAGCTTGTGTACCGAGTCTGAAAACTGGGTTCTAACAGGGCCAGCACACAACTGCTGCCACCTGAGTGCCCTGCATGTGACAGATGGCCAGGAGAGGGTGAAGATGTCCCTTTCCAGGTGGATGTCACTAGTACAGATGGATGTTGCCTGCTGTGCTCACTGCGTGCCAGGAGTTTTCATAGCCAGCAATAAAGCAGCCCTTGGGATGTCTTCACTGTGGGTGGTGGCTGTACAGGGAGCTGGCCTAGGTCCCATGGGGAGCAAGAGGTGCCCTTGAGGGACTCCAGGACCAGTTTTTTTTCAGTGAGCTTCAGTACTTTTCTGAAATAAGGTTTAAAACTATCTCAAGCTTGCCTCAGCCTCCTGGTGCCGAGTTTGCATGTGTGAGCCAACATACCTTGCTTCCTACTGACCTGACAAGAACTGAAGCATCCAACATGTCTGAGTTTATAAGACACCGATTTATATAACATTTTCAATGACTTCTAAGGGCCAGAGGAGCTGGTGTTACTGTCAGCATAACAGAGAAGGCGGTAGCTCAGTTTCCTCATGTACAGGAAGGACAGTTAGTTGCCTGAGGAGATGACAGTCTGATGCACACATTAGATTCCTAGTGTTCACTGTGCTGGCCCTGACAAGCAGGAGGAGCAGGGAACCGTGCTTTGCCTGTAGGACAGAATGCATGACAGTCTCGGTGGTGAGGGAAGGTGTGAAGCAGACCTGAGGTTCTGGAGCCTAGGAAGGGATCCTAGGGCTGCATGGTCATACGAAGTTGGTGAGAAGCCCTGGGGGGGACAAGGCCAGTTCCACAATGCAGAAAATGGGTGCGAGGCTGGGCAGGGCCAGTTCAGGCAGGGTCCCCTATCAAGATGGTTTCCTTTGTAAGCCTTCTAGGATTTTCAACAGTTTCATCCTTTTGTGGGTGCGTTAGTTGCTGGCATTACAGGGAGCCGTGGGGAAGAGAGGAAGCAGGACACTTGATATCCACGGGCTGCTACTGCATCCACCCATTGGTGACAGTGGCTGGGGAGGAAGCAGTACTGGGCATGCGGTGAAGTTCCTGGTCTGAGTGGACTTCGTGAGGTGTGGCCTATTGGTAGCAATAGCACTGAGGGCACATCTTTGCATGTAGGAGAGAGATGATGAGCCTAGTAGCACCCCCAGCAGGAGTGTTGCCCATCTGCACCCAGTCCTTACCTGTGATGGGGAGGGAGCTAGCCCAGGGGTGGGGTCTCACAAAGGGCCCGGGTTTCCTTTGCAGCTCCAGGTCCTCAGTCTACATGAGAGCAAGAAGTGTTTTGCTAGGATGAGTTGATAGCTCTGGCAACTTGATGCAAAGCCCAACCCATTAATGAAATATGTCCTTGGGCCACTGGAAATGGTGGCTGGGACTCAAACCCCAGGTTTGACACTACCAGCCCAGTTGAGAATCACTAAGATCTTTGCACATATGAAAGCATCTTACAGGAGGTAGCAGGTGCAGAGAAATGAAGGAGGGCTTAAAGTCTCTGAGTCTGGACTGAAAGAAAATAATATACGAGGCCTATGGTTTAAACAGCAGAAAACCTGAGGCAGGTACAGGCGAGTAAACAAAGTTGTTGACCGGTTATAGAGATAAAAAGGTATGCAAAGAGAGTAATGGGCCATTTGGCCTGGCCTCCACTGACACAAGAAAACCCCCTGCGGGATAGCTGCTACCTGGGGACTCTTGCTGCTG
>LR751629.1:98987-151350 GCA_902729485.2 Mus minutoides
TGTTATAAAAGCTCCTGATTTTTGAGCCACGAGGTCGATCCCCCTGTCCCCTGCGTGGGATATGGGTCGTCCCGGAGCTCCGATTAAAAATCCTCATGCTTTTTTGCATCAAGATAGGTCTCGGTGATTCGTGGGGTGCACGAACAGCCCGTGTTTGAAATAGGAGTATTTCTGGATGGATCTTACAGCCCAGTTGAGAATCACTAAGATCTTTGCACATATGAAAGCATCTTACAGGAGGTAGCAGGTGCAGAGAAATGAAGGAGGGCTTAAAGTCTCTGAGTCTGGACAGGGCTAGGGAAGTACAACACAACCGTGATACATGCCCAGCCCTGAGAGGGCCCTGGCCACTCCCTCCTCTACTCTAACTGCATTTGCAAGCAGTCCGTGGGGCCACGAGTAGTGGCTGCTCCTTTAAACCTTGGAATGGTGTATGCCTCAAAGGTATGCTGGTAAAGGTATGAGATGAGCAGGCCATGTCCACAGAGCTCTACTGTACAGGACAGGGAAGACCCCCCCACCCTGACTTGTGAAGGTGGGGGTGGGGTGTGAGCTGTGACATCAAAAGCAAGAGCTGACTCTACTTCTGGGCTCCAGTAAGGCTTTACAGAAAGAGCTGGTGTGAGCCATACTTTGCCAATTTGATTTTTAAGAGAATACACACACACACACACACACACACACACACACACACACACACACACACACGTGTATATCATTTAGGGTTTTACTGCTATTAGAGATACCATGACTTAGGCAGGGTTTCTATTCCTGGACAAAACATCATGACCAAGAAGCAAGTTGGGGAGGAAAGGGTTTATTCGTCTTATACTTCCATACAGCTGTTCATCACTAAGGAAGTCAGGACTGGAACTCAAGTAGGTCAGGAAGCAGGAGCTGATGCAGAAGCCATGGAGGGATGTTCCTTACTGGCTTGCTTCCCCTGGCTTGCTCAGCCTGCTCTCTTATAGAACCCAAGACTGCCAGCCCAGAGATGGTCCCACCCACAAGGGGCCCTTGATCACTAATTTGAGAAAAATGCCTCACAGCTAGATCTCATGGAGGCATTTCCCCAACTGAAGCTCCTTTCTTTGTGATAACTCCAGCCTGTGTCAAGTTGACACAAAAACTAGCCAGTACAAAGACCAAGGCAACTCTTGTAAGAACATTTAATTGGGTCTGGCTTACAGGTTCAGTCCATTATCAAGACAAGAGTATGACAGCATCCAGGCAGGCATGGCACAGAAGGAGCTGAGAGTTCTGCATCTTCATCTGAAGGCTGTTAGCAGAATACTGATTTCCAGGCAGCTAGGATGAGGGTCTTAAAGCCCACACCCACAGTGACACACCCACTCCAACAAGGCTACACCTGAAAGTGCCATTCCCTGGGGCCAAGCATATACAAACCATCACATACATACATACATACATACATACATACATACATACATACATACATTGTGTGTGTGTGTGTGTGTGTGTGTGTGTGTGTGTGTGTGTGTGTGTGTGTGTTAGCTGACTTGGAACTTGTTATTAAGTAGATCAGGCTGACCTCAAACAGATTAACCTGCCTCGGTCTCCCACGTGCTGGCCTGAGTTCAAGGCATGCACTCCCATGCCTGGCTCCCAATTTTGTTTTTAAAGCTTAAAGTATCTGTCCTAGCTAGTGAGGGCTTCAGTTCTTGATTAACCCTGCACGCAGGCTAGCACCCCACTGCCTTCCCAGTCACAGTGTCACTGTCCCCCCAACCCTAATGGAACAGCCCCTCACCAGCAGCTAAAGTCTGATTCAAGGCATCTGACACCAAGGCAGTGTCTGCCTTGTGCCACCAGAGGTCGCCTGTCACCACCTGTCACTCTGGGACAGGTAGAGGTGGAGAAAAGCTTTCCAGTCCCTCTCCCCATCCCCTACCTCCCTCCCTCCTCGTCTCCCTCTCTCCTGCTGGGCTTGCTATTCTCTCCCCTTCCTGAGGCTGATCCTCAGCTCACAGGGAGCAGATGGCACTTCCGGCTTCCACCCTGGCAGACACTTCAGTGATCACTTTGCCACACGCAAGGCAGATGGCTCTTCCTTCCCTATCCTCTCACCCATCCTCTTCACTTGGCCCTCCCGTAGGTGTTGGGTGAGCACTTTGTCTGGACCACGGGGCATCCCCAGCAACGGGAAAATCCCATTGTCTGTCCTGGGGCCTCTGGCCACTGCTGAACACTAGGACTTCCTCCCGGGGCTTCCTGCTGCCTGGCTCTGCGTTCCACCAGACTCAGCAGGCAGAGGGACACTTTTTGGGAAAAAAATTTTTTTTTAATTTACATGTAGATTGGGGTACCACTGCACATAGAGGCCTGTGGGAGTTGACACTCTTTCCACCATGTGAGTCCTTGCTATTGAACTTGGGTTTTCAGGCTTGGCAGCAGGCAGGTTAACCTGTCGAACCATCTTGCTGGACCCTTTTCAACACTGTGCTACTCCAATGTGTGGAAGGTCACTGCCTTTTCATCCATGTCTCTCTGCTTGTAGCTGTTGACCTGCATCCCCTCCTGCACCTCTGTCCTCATCTGGAAAGAGAGCGGGCTGGGTACCCCCTGTGGTGCTGCTATAAGCAGTCTTGGCTCAGGTCAGACCCAAGTCAAATTGTACAGGAAGTTACAGGAGAGAGAGGATTGCAAAGGCAGGAGATGAGCCAGGAGGTGGGCCAGCAACCCTCAGCCATCCCCAAAGCTATGCAGCCAGATGGCTGTCAGAAATGTCCCATGATGGGACAGGGTGGCCAGGCCTTTGGTATTCCACATCACAGTGGGCCTCCCTGAGGTGGAGCAGGAACATGGATCTGCCCACAGGGGGGAGACCCATACCGCCATGCTTGACAGCCAGAAGCTGACTGCTCTCCCTCCCTGAAACCCCAGTCCTTCCTTGAAGGGAAGCTGAGTTACTGCTTCCCTCGCTGCTGAAAAATCTGCATTTCTAACAAGTTCTGAGGAAAAGCAAGGGATGCCAAGAGGAGAGCTAGAAGTGCATGCTGGGAAGGCAGGAGACAGCTTTCAATATCTTCCAGATGACAGAGCTGAGTCCACTTTCCTCTCAGAGTCAACCCCATTGCTGCTGCACAATGCACCATGTGTCTAGGAATCCATTAGGGGAGGGGCAGGCTAGTTTTTTTTTTTAATTTTGTTTTTTATTTTCTTATATTCAGAATCTAGATTTTATTTATTTTATGTATATGAGTACACTGACATACCGGATCCCATTACAGATGGTTGTGAACCACCATGTGGTTGCTGGGAATTGAACTCAGGACCTCTGGAAGAGCAGTCGGTGCTCTTAACCACTGAGCCATCTCTCCAAACAGGCTAGTTCTTGATAGAGGAGTTCTATGTGAAGCACCAGGGCACAGATGCCTTTTTTGGGAGATTTGGTCCTGATAGGAGAGGAGAGTGAGAACTTTCTCCCTGTCCAAACCCCTAACACACACCCCTCAACAATTTCTACTTTTATTTATTTTGGAGAGTCAGATTTGAGACAGGGTGTTACTATGTAGGTCTGGCTGTCTTGGAACTTATTATGTTAGCCCACACTGGCCTTGAACCCATAGAGGTCTGCCTGCCTCTGCCTCCTCAATGCTTGAATCAAAAGTATGTGCCACCAAGCCTGGCAATAGTTCCTGCTTTTTAAAGGTGGTGATGTCTGGTGGCTTAACAGCCTTCTTAAGGTCATGAGGCCACAGCAAAGATAAGGAGTCAAGAAGAGAAAAATGATGGTGTACAGAGGCAGGTGGGGAGGGAACTTGTCCTCTGCCATTTGGCCTCACCCCAGCCTGTTCCCTTTCTCACAGCACATGCAGGTAGGCCTCCGTTCACTACTCACGGAAAGGCCATTTTGGCCACCTGAAGTCCAAAGAATATGACCAGAGCAGAGAACTTGCAGGTCTGAGGGGCCACCTTGTCTCCAGCACCTGCTGCCTTGCTCAGTTGTGTAGGCACTTCAGGAAACATGATCTGACCCGCTTAGCTCAAGGTAGGGGCAGTGGAAGACCATTCCGGACCTGTCTTGGGCTCAGATCAATCCCACTCAAGGCCCGGCCAATCTCCAGCTGTCTCTGTGCACTTGGAGAGTCCAGGTTTCCTTGGGCCTCAGTTTCCCCACCTGTAAGGTGAAGCATTTGGTGTGGGTCAGATATTGCTGCACCTTCTGGCTGGGCCCACACTGTCTTCAGCTGCCAATGTTGAACAGTTGGGTGGTTGCAGAAATCCAGGGAGCTGACTCCTGTGGAAACAGCATCTGGAAAGAGCCTCATGGGTCTGTTCTCTCCCCACCTCCCTTTTTGAGGGGACTCTGTGCTCCCCTCACACAGCTCCACCTCTCCTCACCATCCTTCACTCAAGCTGCTTCTGGGCCCAACATTCCTGCCATACAGACCTCACAGAATGTAAGACAAGAGGGAAACCTCCCCTATCTCGGAACTCGTCATCTGCATGTTACTCCCCTCAGAGCCTTTGTGAGTCCCAGAGAAAACAGTCTGCAAGCCTTCCTCATGTCTCTAGGCACCTCTAACTTATCATCTCAAATCACATCCATACTTTTTCTTTGTCTCCACATATACTCAGCATGGCAGTCCATACCCTGGGCCCTTGTGAGGGAAAGTTGTCAACCTAGTATCAGTTGGGAAGAAAGTCTCAGTAACAGGTTGACCACATCGGATCAGCCTGTGGGATTCTCTAGGCTGGGGTTTGTCATAGTTAATTGATGTGGGAAGACCCAGCCTACTGTGGGCAGCACCATTCCCTTGGCAGGGGCCATGTACTAAATAAGAATGGAGATACTCAGCCGGGCGTGGTGGCGCACGCCTTTAATCCCAGCACTCGGGAGGCAGAAGCAGGCAGATTTCTGAGTTCGAGGCTAGCCTGGTCTACAAAGTGAGTTCCAGGATTGCCAGGGCTATACAGAGAAACCCTGTCTCGAAAAACAAACAAACAAACAAACAAACAAACAAAAGAATGGAGATACTCAGTTGAGCGCACATAAGGAAGCAAACAGGCATGCGTTCCTTCCTCTCCGCTCTTGACTGTGGGTGTGATGTGACCAGCTGCCTCGAGCTCCTCCCACTGTAAATTCCCTAAAATAATAGACTAAAACCTGGAATTGTAGCTATAGTAAGCCCTCTCCCTGAAGCTGCTGTTTTGCCAGCAAGAGAAGTGAAACAGGACAGGGCTCCTGTGACTCTGTCTTCAGCCTGGAACACAGACCAGCAGCAAAGTCCTGGCAGCTTAGGAAGGACGGTGACTTGGCTCCTCCTGAAAGGATGGGCAGGCTCTGGTTTCTGCACTTGGTGATGATCGGCCATAGACTATGCATGCCTTTCTATGTTACTCTGCTGCCAAAACTTGTGAGGAGTTGAACAGGACCTGGTGATGCTCATTGGAGAATAGTATCAAGAATTGATATGAGCCTTCCACTGCCCAGAACACACATAAAGACACACACAAACACACACACACACATACATGCAAATACACACATGTCCACTTAATACATATACACACATTATCACACATATACAGTTATATATGCACATGAGTGCATATAAAAGCACATTCACACACATATATACATATATACACACAAACATATATATATATATATATATATATACACAGACACACACACACATGAATACACAAATACGTCACATACAGACACATACAAACACATACACTCCACACATCCTCAAACATATATACATACACATACACAAAGAACCACACGCATACATAGGCCCCACCTACCCACCAGCTTCCCTGCTAGAGGCAAAGCAGAAAACAATCCTGGCTTGGGATTCGGAACAAAAAACAATGAGAATGTTGGGGGTCTGATTGGATCAAAGGCCACTGTGTGTAGCCTCCCCCTTTGCCAGGAGCCAGAGTACAGCCCTCCCCATAGGAAGGAAAGCCCCAAGGATGAGCGGCTGGGCCTCTAGGCCACTAGGGCCCCCCCCCCTAATCCCAGCCCCCACCTGAGAGCTCTGCTGGGACCAGTCTCAAAGCCAATATTGCTCTTGGAGGTTCCAAGCGGTGTCACACTGGGAGATGCTGACAGTGGCCCAGGAGAGGAGCAGGGAGGAGCTGTCATCCTGGGCAGGAAGCTGAGGAGGCGGCCTCTGCCCCTCCCTCCTTCCTGCTTGGTTTCTTTGCAGCATTAAGCACGGTGGGGCCTGCTGCCCAGGCTCAGGTTTGTCTTTTTTCTCCCTTTCCCCATTCCTCTCTCCCTGTTTGAGGCAGGGTCTTGCTATGTAGCTCAGGCTAGCCTCAAACTTGTGATTCCCCTGCCTCAGTTCTCCAGGTGCTGTTCTAAAACTCTGCCATTGACGTCTCATATGAAGTTCTTCAGCACCCTTGAGACACAAGTCCTTTAATGGCAGACAGGGTCCTACCGGAAATCACAGGCATGCCTCTCTCTGACTTTAAGAGTGTGGTAGCACAACAGACACCTGAAGTCACATTTAGGTTTTTGCCCTGTATGTCTTGGGGCCAGCCCAACCTGGCTCAAGAGGCCTCTTGGGACAGTGTGGCTGAGAGTGAACAGTGTGGCCTGAGCCACAACCAGCATGGCTGAGCTTCAGTCTTTTCTCTTTGAGGACAATTGAAGTCACCTGGGAGGCCATGGACACACAAAGGGACAGGAGTCCGGGAGGACTGAGCATAGCACTTGGGCAGGGCAAGAGCTGGGAGGGCTTTGACTTGCCTCCTGACCACCCTCACAGGGAAGACAGGGAAGCAAGAGGTCTCCCCTAGCTGCAGGCTGCCTCTCGGTATCCATCAGCTGCCGTCTAACTCTGGGTATCTCTCAGCGGCAGGCTGGCTTTCCATATCCCTCCACTGTAGGTTGGCACTGGAAATAGGCTCCCGGGATCACTACTCTAAACTTACTGTTGCTACATTTGAACCCACAGGACAGAAGAAACCTCTGTTCTAAGGCCAGATGTCCTATTCTAATCTCTTAACTGGTTCTGGAGCAGGGGAGACCACCCAGGGCTCCTTCCCATACTCTCTGGTCCCAGCTACGTGCACTTGGTCCTTAGGGGGTGGGCCAGTTTGTGTCTCCCACCCACCACAGCCTGGAAGATCCAAGGCGCCCTTTGCAGGCCTGGCCTGCCCACTCGAGGTTGTCTGCTGCCTTTGATGATGCCGAACTAGGCCAGCTTAGGGTCACGGGAGGAGGTTTCATCACAGCCTGGGACAGGTCCACCCGGAAGTCACTTGCCCTTGGGATTTACAGGAATGCTGTGCTGTGCTGTGCTGTGCTGTGCTGTGCTGGGTTGGGGGGTGAGCCTGGGATCGCTCAAGACTTCCCAGGCCTGCATATCCACTGTGTCTGCGCTCTCTGCACGTTAAGGTACTTGGTCTCTTCCTGTGTATTACTCAATACTATAGACTTAAGTTTTTAAGTTAAAAGGGGGCTATTAGAAGTCACAGCTGAAATAAAGTTTTAAAACTTCACTTGTGCCAGGCGTGGTGGCGCATACCTTTAATCCCAGAACTTGGGAAGCAGAGGCAGACGAATTTCTGAGGTCAGCCTGGTGTACAAAGTGAGTTCCAGGACAGCCAGAGCTATACAGAGAAACTCTGTCTCAAAAAACCAAAAAAAAAAAAAAAAAAAAAAAAAGTAATTAACTGTAAGAATGAATGAACTTACCATAGTATCATCTGATTTTGGCAAGAGACCAAAGTTCACACCACCAATCCAAGTCTGTAATTCCAGTTCTTAAGAGGCTGACACAGGAGGATTGCTGTAAATTCAAGACCAATCTGATATACAAATTTCAGTAAAGTCTCAGCCAATGTAAAGGTGAAAACTAAATTTGTTCCTTAGTAGCGACATAAAGCACACACACACACACACACACACACACACACACACACACACACGCACGCACGCATTGTGTGCCCTTGTGATCCTGGTGCTGGGAGGCAGAGACAGGAGGATCCTTTGTGCCAACCAGCCTGGCCTGATTGGTGAGCTTTGGGTCCCAGTGAGACGTTGATAACAAAAATTAAAAAGTAATTGAAGATGCCCAGTGGCAGCCTCCGCCCTCCACAGGCACACATGTGTACACACACCTGCATGCACATGTACACACACACCTAAACCCCCCCCCACACACACATTTGTGCACACAATGCTCAAAGCAGCACCGTTCCTATCAGTCAAAAATGCAAATAGCCCTAATGTCTGTCAACTGATGAATGAATAATAAAATGTATCACATCACACAATGAAAGGTTATTTACCAATGAAAAGGAACAAGGCTCCCATGTATGGCAGGATGGGGGTACAGATAGAGAACATATCGAATGGGGAACACATACTGTCTGATTTTAATGATGATGCAGCCATCCAGAACTGGAGGAACTCTAGATGGGAAGTAGGTTCTCAGTTGCCAGGGCTGCTGGGTAACTATTCACTGTGTGGAGCTTTGTGGGGGTGGAGAAACACAAGGGCCTCTAAATCTCTCAGGGGTTCTCACAGGCAACCAAGGTTGGGAACCCCCATGCTGGGCATTTCAAAGGTACTTATGGTGGGGATCATCCTGGAGAGTGGGCACACACATGAAGTTTGCAGCATCTGCAAGCACCTGGGATGGGGAGACACACACTGGCTGCAGTGGCTCTGTCCCGTGTTGTCACTAACATCAGTGATCTCATACCTAAGAAAGGCACACATAGCTGTCCCGTGGTGTCTGTGGTTCTGGAACAACCAAAGGATATGGCTAAGCACAGGAGTTCAGCCGCCCTATATAACATGCTATTTCACATACCGTTTGCACCCCCTCCCCCATAGTTTATGTCAGTCCTGTTACTTATGGGCCCAGTGTAGCATAAGCTAAGCAGTTGCTTGTTACACTGTATCTTCTAGAGAGTAACAGGAAGAAAAACCCGAGTATTTTCAGAACAGGTTTATATTTGGAATATTTGCTACAGGATGGGTGATAGACCTGGGAAGTCTTAAACCCTTGAGGGCTAGTCACACTGTGGGTCATGGAAGATTGGCATGTGAACTCAGGCTGTATTACTGTGGTTCAAGTCCTCATTTTGTATCCTTGGCTAAGTTTGTTGAGCTATTTGTATATGGTTCCCCTTCTGCAAAATGAGGCATCTGAGGACAAGTTTGTAGGGTTGAACTCTAAATGGCTTAATGCATGGAATGCTGTTGGGACTGAGCCAGGCTCCACATAAGCACCCAAGGAGTGCTAGCTGTGGGTATTCACAAGGAAGGATTGAACTTGACACTCAGGAACACATCACAGGAATCAGAAGCATCATTAATCCCTTTCTTAGTTGCTTTTCTGTTGCCTTGATGAAACACTCTGACCAAAAGCAACTTAAGGGAGAAAAGAGTTTCTTTCATCTTCCACTTTCAGGCCATAGTCCATCACTGCGGAAAGCAACTTGATGCAGAAACCACGGAAGAATGCTGCTTGCTGGCTTGCTTGCTCTCTGGTGCATGCTCGCCTAGCTTTCTTATAAATCCCAGGACTACCTGCCTAGGGAATGGTGCCACCCAGAGTGGACTGGACCCTCATACATCAATTAACAATCAAGACAATCCCTCACATATATACCCACAGGGCAATATGTTCTGGTAAAAATCTTCCAGTTGAGGCTCCCTTCTTAGGTGAGTGTAAGCTGTGTCAAGCTAACAGGTAAAGCTGACGATGACAATTCCCTCCAGCAGCCTGAACTGTTTCTATAAAGTTATATGTTTCAAGCATTAGATATACAAAAATCTCCTTGTGGCTAAACTCATGAGTACCCTGACACCTTGAACTGCACAAGAAATTCATAATCTGCTTTCTTATCTTTACTTATCCTTTTCTTCTTCTTTCTTTCTTTTCTTCTTTCCTCTTCCTCCTCCTCCCCCTCTTCCCCCTTCTCTTCTTCCTCTTCCTTCTCCTCCTCTCTCTATCTCTCTCTTCCATCTCTCTCTTTTTCTGTTGGCCAGGGGTGGGGATAGGGTGTCATGTAGCCCAGCCTAGCCTCAACCTTACTCTGTAGCTGAGGCTGGCCTTGAACTCACAATCCACCTACTTCGACCTCCCAAGTGCTGAGAGTACAAGTATATGTGCACATAACAGCCAGCTTTTACTATCTTTCCTGGTAGAACTTTGGTAGGTTCTAATTTTTATCCCTTCTCAGATACTGCACTTAAAAAAAAATAGATGCCCTCATGGTGGGTTGGGGAGATGGCTTAGTTGGTGAAATGCTTGTCATAAAGGTCTGAGGCCCCTAGTTTGCATCCAGCTCTGGGGAGGCAGAGACTGATGAATCACTGGGTGGCAGCTAGCCAACTGATGAACTCTAGCCTTTCTGAGAGATTGTATTGAGGGAGACATCACTGCCGACCTCTGGTCTCTATAATAATGCATGCATAGCCACTTACACTGAACTACCCATGTGTACATGTACATACAACACACACACACACACCTCCACCCACCCCCTCACCACCAGGTTGAGCCTAGTCCCATACTCCTACATAGGTCAAGCCTGAGCAATAGGGTACCTCCTTGTTCACCCTGACACAGGATCTTGCTGGGTAGACCTGTCAGGCCTTGAGTTCTCCATCTTCTCCCTCAGCATCACAGGCTCTGGGATTGTAGGCACACGCTTCTATGCTTGGCTCCTTTTCGTGACGCAGTCTTACCCGGCCACAAGAGATGCTCTGGAGACTTTATATTTTATGCAGCACTATTGAAAGTTATTTTTGGTAGTCCTGCACTTCCGGTTGATAACAGGAAGTTCCAAGATATTGTTCAGGGTCTGAAGAGATGGCTTAGCCCTTAAAAGCTCAACCCCACCAAGAGGCTTTCCAAGCTGCAAAATAACTAGTAAAGAGCAATCTGCAGAGCACTGAGGACATGTAGGAGCCTGAAGGAAATAGTGGTTTTCACTTCACTTGTATATGTGCGTGTGGTTTGTGTGCTTGTGTATACGTGTGTTCACATGTGTGAGTGAACCTGTGTGTATAGGTGCATGTGCACTGTTGTAGAGGCCTGAGGTTGACACTGAGAGTAGCTCTATCATGCTACCCCTTATTCACTGAGGCAGGGTCTCTCCCTTGACCCAGGGCTCATCCATGTGGATCGTCTTACTCTGGATAAGCCCGCATAGCCAATGCCTTACCCAAAGAGCCAGCTGCCTAAGGAACTCCATTTTTAGCTGAAATGGCAAGATCACTGCAACAGAAAAGTCTCTGCCGCTCCAGTTCTAGAGCAACTGGTGAAGAGCAGGAGCTCATGTCGGGCAGCAGAGGAGTTATCCATGTGCTCTGCTTTCAAAGGAGCTCTGCATGTCTGCTGCCTGGAACTGTGGGATTCACCATGCACAATGACAAGACCCCAGAGGGAAAGGATGCTGTGAACGAGTATACCCCTGGGTAGGATGGGGCCTCCCTCAAAGGCGAGGCGCTGCTGCAGGAGTGGTGGCAGTGAGACCTGAGATCTGTGCCGGAGGCTGAGGTGGCACACATACACCTACAACACATGAGGAATGAGACCAAGGAACTGAGAGGCGTCCTTGCTTCCAAGAAGTAAGTGCACACCTCGGCTACCAGAAGCTGAGTGAGCTGTGGGGAGATCTAAGGGTCAGCCATGCATGGCATTTCAGGCCTTCACAAAGGTTCAGGGTCACAACCCTGCCACCATCACAGGAATGACTACAGAACTATCTGGAAGACTCTTCCAGCCCCAGGATATGGGGAGGCCTTGGTGGGGACAGGTAACACCTCCCACCCCCAGCAACCGTAAAACGTATGGCGACTCAGCCTTATAGAAGGGAGGCACTGCCTGCCACCACTCAATTCAGAGACCGGGAGCCAAAGAGCTCTGGCTTGCTTGTGTCCCGGTCCTATCCTGCTTCAGGAAGCATCCAGCTCCTGCCACAGAACATTTGAAGCCAGAGGCAACTGAGGCCACCCAGAGGCTGGGGGCCAGGAAGACCGATTGCCTCCTCTTGAGGGAAAATGGGATGAACACCATTCTCTGCTCACTCTTCACACAGAATGTCCATGGTGTGTTCAAAGATTAACAAACAAACTGTCTGTGTGGCTGGAGAGCTAGCTTTGTTAGTAACCAATATTGCAGAAGATCAGAGTTTGGTCCTCAGCGCCCATGCCTGGGAACTCATTACCAACCCCCTGTAACTTCAGTTCCTGGGGATCTGATGTCCTCTTCTGGGCTCTGTGGACACTCTTGTGGCAGACACTCACAGAGACATATAAATAATAGCTATTTTAAAATGTGACCATCAACAGAATCAATAGATCTTAGGGTGACTTAGGTTTTTAAAATCTGGGACTTAAAACGTGGACAAAAAATAATTTTAAAAAATAGAGCAGCATTCATAAATAAATGGGACCATTCCTCTGAGACTTGAAGCTGTGGCAAACCAATGGGGAAGACGCTAGGGTCAAAGACGTGACCTCATGCACGAGGACGGAGCCCTGCAGTGAGAGGATGCAGTGAGGACCAAGTTAGGCAAACCAAAAGCAGGCTATTGCGGGTACTCAGACTGGGACACACGGAGGGAAAAGGCAGAAAAATGTGGAAAAATCTGAAATGTGCATGCTAATGCCGAGCACTCTAATGTAAGCGTTGTTGATGGTTAGACACACAGGAGAAAGCTTGGGACGAAGGAAGCATTTGAAGGGAGGATGGTTGGGACCATGTCACAGCTGCCAGAAGACGGGGATGCATAGAAACCCCCAAGCCAAACCCAAACCAAGGCCATGACATGGAGAGATCCTCTCAAACAGCCAGAGTTAAGATGGACACCGCCATCAGGGAACTGAGATAAAAACCATGAGTTTGTTAGTGGAACCGTGGGAGATGTTAGCACAGTGACTCCCTCCCTTTCTCTCTGCCCCACTTCCCTTTTCCCCTCTTTCTTACATAGTTTTTATTTGAGAGAGAGAGAGAGAGAGAGAGAGGGAGAGAGAGAGATGGAGAGAGAGAGCTGGAGAGAGAGAATATGCACACTTGTGTGTGGTGGTCAGAGGGCAATTTGCAGGAATCTTTCCTCTCCTTCTATGGTGGGTCCCAGGGACCAAACTCAGGTCACCAGGCCTGGAGGTGCCTTTACCTGCTGAGCCAGCTCACTGGCCCCTGTTCTGTATTTTCTATCTCCATGTGTGCGCATGACATGTGTGTGTGTGTGTGTGTGCGTGTGTGTGTGTGTGTGTGTGTGTGTGTGTGTGTGTGTATAGGCATGTGAGAGTGTGGGCACATGTTGTTGGAAGACCGAGTTGATTGTCATATTCCATCTAATTTGAGAGAGTATTACATCACTGTGGCTATACTGAAGTCAGCCATGTTAACAAGACCTTGGGTTTTCTAAGCCTGAAGTTGAGACTAAGACCACAGCATGGCCATGATTCCAAGTGTTCGCAGAGCAGCAGCAATGTTAGGAATGATAAGCAAAAGGGACACAGGGATCAATGAGGCTCTCATATTTTACAGGAACTGGTAAGATGGCAGTGCCCATAGATTGTAAGCTGTGTGTATGCGATGTTCTAGACACCCCCCCATACACACACACACACACACACACACACACACACACACACACACGACAAAAACCAAGAAACTTCCCAACAAGTTCCTTTCTCCACAGAAACCTCTCAGACCCTAGTAGCCAGGACAAGGTCCCCACTGACAGTAGCCAGTGGGCAAACATGTCTCTCTCCCAAAGAGGGTAGAGAACGCAGAGTCAGGCCTCGTGCCTTCTGCTTTGCATGGCCAAGGCCTTGTGTTCCTTCCCGGCATCTCTGGGAAACGGAAGAGTCCGGCTGATCCGGCGCTGCTCAGCAGTCCACGGAGGGTGTGGAGAAGCCGGGCCCCCATGAGCTGCTGGCGGGAATGTAAATAGTGCAGAGTAAGACCAAAGAGTCCCTGTTTTCTTAAAATAGTGGAGGTTGGATCTTAAGCTGACCTAGCAGATGCCCATATGAAACCGGGGGCATTGGCACACTTCCATAATGCCAACACTCAGAAAGTAGAGGCAGGAGGATGGGAGTTAAATGTGGTCCTCAGTTGCATAGGGAGATGCAGGCCAGCCTGGGCTAAATGAGAGCCTGTCCCAACACACACACACACACACACACACACACACACACACACACACACAATCAAGCATGTCGTGGCATCTGTCTCTGGGAAGGGAAAGCTCCTACTCATAGGTGACTGGGCCCTTTGCACGAAGCACTATCTCACTTAAACCCCCACCAACCTCCACATCTGGAAGAGGCTGCAACCAGAGTCACCAGAGGTCTCAGCAGCGTGGTCTGTCCCTACAGGGTTGAACTGGGATGATAGTACTGAGGCCGTTAGTCCCACCTAGCCTTTGCCCCATTTCCCACGTGAGTCCAGAGTGGGACACGGGGGCGGGTGGGGTGCTCTGGGGCCCCTGCCCTGCTCCTTGTCCTCGACTTTCCCCGGCCCAGGAGGCGCGGCGGGGGCGGTTCCACGTGGCTCCTCCCCGTCCCTCGGGGCTTTAGGTCCCTGCCGGCGGCCGCTGAGGGGCAGTCGGGCCGCCCGGTCTCCCGGCGATCGCGCGGATGGCGGCGCTGGCGGCGCTGGCCAAGAAGGTGTGGAGTGCGCGGCGCCTCCTGGTGCTGCTGCTGGTGCCTCTGGCTCTGCTGCCCATTCTCTTCGCCCTGCCGCCCAAGGTACGGTGGTCCCGGGTCGAGACCCTCCCGCCTTGAGCCTGCTACCCCTAGGAGCACCCGCTCCCCTTCTCCCTTCCTTGCCTCTCCCTGGTCCGCCTCCCTCGGCCCTCCCACTCTTCTAAAGTTTGAGCTCTGACCGCTTGCTTGGTGCTATTGGAGTATAGCCCTTCACAGTCTTTCCGAAGAACAACTGTGTGACCTGTCGCCAGTCACTAAACCTCTCTGAACCTTGGTTTGTGTACCCCCTACCTAGAAAGAGGGAATATGATAAACGTAACATAGGCTCACTGTGAAGATAAAGGAGTCAATCTATGTTGATGTCTTAGAACTACTCGCCGAATGCGCTTTTGCTCTGTAGCAGTTGCTCAATGACTGGAGAACTACACCTTCCTGAGGGCTTCCTAGAGGAGGAGTCACCTGTCCTGTGTCACCCCTGAAAAAAATCCCTTCAGAACACCCCCCTCCCCACTCAAGCTGGGTCAACTAAGGCTTAGAGACAGCAGGGGACACTCTCATGGGTGACTCCTAATGGGAACCCCCTGAGTGCCCACATCTGAGAGCCCAGGGCCTTTGCTGTTGCCAGAGTCCAATTCTCTTAGAGAGAAGGCTGGAGTGCGTTCCTAGGGACCAGCACCTGTGTCCAGCCGATCAGGACTTCCAGAAGGGCACGAGGCCCATCGCATTAAGTGGCTTCTTCCAGAAGGTGCTTGGCCACATCACTGAGTGAGCTAGCTGATGTTTACAAAAATAAAAGATGGTGTCCTTTAATATGTGACAGGCAGCGGAGCCCCAGGGAGTGGCCTGCTGCAGAAGGGCTCCCGGCTGCCTGACAAGGAACGGTGACCCCAGGCTGGCCGTGCACAGCAAGTCCTTTAGTGCTCAGCTATCTAGCCCATCAGACTCTGTTGACATTGAAGAGAGCAAATAAATGACCTCAGAAGGAGTAGGTCACCCTTGCCAAGGCCAATGGGGCCCTGGGTGAGCCACTGGCCTGGGGGCTCCCCGGCTCCCTTCTTTGTCCAGATCTCACTTTCCTTGGCTTTAAAGTGAGATGTTTGACTCTTTGTCTTTGGGAATTAGTGTTGCGGTTGGTTGAGGCTGGAGTGATCAGCTCGGGAAAAGGTGGAAGGGCAAGCCAGGACACTGGTCTTGTGGTCAACAGATGTCTGGATCGGGACGGTAGATGCATTGGAACAGTATTCCTGCAGGGACCACGGCTGCTGTGTGCTCTGCCCCAGAGGCAAAAATCACAAGAGCAGACCCACCAGCATGGGTTTCAGATGAGGTCCTGCTAAGAGACAGGGACAATCCCACCTTGGCTCTAACTGGATGGGGCAGCCACAGCCACCTTAACTTGTGTTAGCTGTGTAGATGGCAGGGACTGTGGCCTGTCTGATAAGGAAAGGCCTCCGGCCAGGCTCTGCCTCAGTATCTTCTGCCGTCTGCTCAGCCAGAAAGGTACCTGTGTTTGCCTTCGTACTTGACATATGAGGAAGTAGAGACTCAGGAGGCTGGGTAACCTGCCCAACGTAGCCCAGGGTAGCCCCGAACGCCAGGGATGGCAGTGGGTGTGGCTCAGCACAAATCTCAAACTTAACTTAAGGCATCGTGAGACTTTGGAATTTTACTTTTGGGGTCAGTCAGTGGTGAGGTTCTCAGGCATGTGTAGATGACATGGTATGGCAGGGTCAGAGGATCACACCTGCTCGATGGGGCTGCGTGCACTGGGCTGGCGCCCTCTTCGTCATTAGGAAAGGACCACTCATTTGTTTGTGGCTCCCTGGTGAGAACTGTGTATGTGGCCCTGAGATGTCACTGCCAGGGCCTGGCCTTGGGAGGCAGGTGGATCCGTTTGTGTGAGGAGGTTTGGCATCTCTGCATTCACAGTGGTTTATAGAGTTTTTCTCAAGCTCCTGGCTGGTAAGAGCTGGTGTGTCCTCCCTCCTCTTGGTTGTGAAATGTGATTCCACAGAAGGCAAGTCTAGGTTCATAGCTAGCAGGCAGTGTAGACATGGCCTCCCTAAGACTGCAGAGTTGATCTCAAAAAGCTGATGGCATCTTGGAGTGTCAATAGTGTCTACCCAACTTCCCTCGTCAGAGACTTCCTGAGCCCAAGGCATGCCCGGACGGGCCACCAAACAGGTGGCATTGGATAAGCATGGCCTGGAGATCCTTGGGAGTGGCAGGTATCAGATGAGGTAAGAAGCTAGGAAGACCAGGGCATCTACCCTTTGGTATGTTATGGAGGAATGGGGGCCGTGCCAGCTCAGCGCTGGCTTTCTATCTCTGTGACCCACCCAGGTCACACATTTTGATGTTCATGAGTCACTGGTCCAGAAGAAGCTGGCCCATTGTGGAAAGCTGGGGTCGGGGACAGAGAGGCTCCTAGCACAGGCTGTGAGTCAAGGTACAAGCCAGGAGGGAAAGGACAAGCCAAGCCCAGGCCTAGAATTCCCAGCCCCCAGGGCACCTTTTTCCATGACCCCAGGGGTTGCCAGCAACTCTGGACAGAAGTCAAGAGCTGCTGTGTTTCCCACCAAAGGCCATCTCTGGAGGTGGGAGTGTATCGGTGGGCTGCGTAGCTGGTGGGTGTGGCTGCTTTTGAGTTAATACCATCCTGTCTGGTGGCAGAGTACCTTCCTCCGCTCTGGTTCCACAGGAACAAACAGCTGCTCTGGCCTCCTGGTCACTATGAGTTCTTCACCACTGGGTGACTCTGAAGATGCTCTGAGCACGGGCAGCTGGGGAAGTTCCAGGCTGGACAGAGACCGAGTGTTGCACAGGTGGTGCACGGAGCAAGGTGCAGCTGTGGCTAAGTCAAGTCTTAAGGCACAG
The DNA here is from genome assembly GCA_902729485.2 of Mus minutoides. NCBI lineage: Eukaryota > Metazoa > Chordata > Mammalia > Rodentia > Muridae > Mus > Mus minutoides. Next base: position 116,539 of record LR751629.1, read on the forward strand.
CTGGATCCCCCCTAGGGAAGCTCCCTGCTTTTGAATTTGCCCATGTGTGTCTTCTGGAAAGACTTGACCTGGAGCAGGGGGTGGGGGGTGGGCAGCGATCTTTTTTGGGGGTAGTGGCTCATCTGCAAGTCCTGAGGTACCTTTCTTTTCTTTGGCTCAGTCTCTTGCCAGTGGGTGGCCATGAGAAGGCTTTCCCTTTCCTGTTTGTGGGGATTTGAGATCAGGACTTCTTTGTGATCCAGACAAGTCTCTTGCTCCCATGGGCCTCCCTTTCCACATGGCTGACATGCTGTCTGCCTTCCTGGACAAGTCACTTGCTCCCATGGGCCTCCCTTTCCACATGGCTGACACGCTGTCTGCCTTCCTGGTCATCCTTTGGGTCCCATGGCACAAACACCATAGACACATGGGGCTTTGTGACTTTTGAGCTCGATATTCAAGAATGGAGGTACTCACATCGTCAGATAAGGGAAACTGAGGCTCAGGGAGCATTAGTGATGGATGGATGAATAGGAGCCCTAGGATGAAGGAATAGAGGAGGTGGCTCTGGGCTTGAAGGCGGAGTTTCCGAGTCTTCTTTCCTTCTTGATAGGCAAGGGCACCCTATCTCAGTGGGCTGTGAATTCAGACAAAGCTCAGGGCAATACAAGAAGTGGACATTTGTTGTCATAACAATGCTCAGCGCCTTGCTCCTCCCCACCTAAGCTTGGATATCACACTCAGCTCCTTCTGCTCCCATAGTAGTCTTAGGAAGGAAGTACAGTGGCCATCCTCATCAGATGAGGAGATGGTGACAGAAGTCATGTTCTTGACATCACATAGCTTCTGATCACCACCCCAGTGCCTGCCCATGCTCTCTAGGTTCTCAGCATTGGAAGACAAAGTGACCAGGTGGTGTAAAGCCCTGGTGGAGAGTTCTGGGAAAACAACTGAATTCCAGCCCTGTGGGTTGACGCTTTCCGTGACCAGCCCTTGCTGAATGGTCTTCACTTAGCTGGCTTTTCACTGAAGTCCAGAGAAGGATGGGGGTGGGGGGCACACAGGAGGGCCTGACAGCTCAGATCATAAAACTCTCACCTTGGAAGTGTGGGGACCTGAGTTCAATCCCCGAGAACACGTGAGAAAATGTTGGGTGCACCTGTGATCCCTCGCTGTGGGAGGCAGAGCCAGGGGCACCCCTGAGACTCACTGCTCATCCACGCCGGCCTAATGAGTGAGCTCTGAGACACTCAGCCTCGAGGAGGCCGATGGCCTTCCTGAGGGTGTCCGCTCGCCTCCAGGTAAGCAGACACATTATACATGAACACACACACACACACACACACACACACACACACACACACACACACACCATTGAATCCTAGGACATTCAGAACAGTTCTGCTGTCAACTTGGTCACATTCCTCTTGTTTGCTTCTTAAAAGACCACAAGCCTGTCCTGCCCTCCCCCATTCCCCTCTAGAAAACTTAAATACACTGTCTTACAGGTGAGCCTTTGTGTGTGGTCCGTCTGTGAAAATCTCGGTCTGTAATGACTGAATGGACAGAGAGCAGGTCACGCGTGTGATGGCGGACACCAAGGGGAGGCCGGGCCTCAGACCTGGCACTCACCCCAGGGCCTTTGCACATGTGTTTCTCTCTGTCTGAACCACTGTTGTCTGAGCAGTCTGCAAGGCTGGCTCCTTCAGTTTACCTATGTGGTTCACACCACCCCCTCCAAGGCCTTCCCTGCCACCACCTTCAGGTCCTCTCTAAAAGGGAAAATCCCCACCTGCTACTGTCTTCTCTGCTCCTCTACCTGACAACCTTTATCACCAGCTGGCAATCTGTCACATATTAAGCGACAATGTATCTGTCAGCCTGCCATCTACATCCCCCCCACCCTGCCCCAGGGAGGTCAGCTCCGGGAGGGCAGGGTTCTCTGTCCCTACCTTGCTGTCTTCAGCCAGCATAGGGCCTGACGTGTAGTAGACAGCAAATCCAAGTTGCATAAGAGAACAAAGGAATGCTGGTCGCCAGCCAAGCTCTAGCCGTGCACTTCTCACAAATCCTCCCGTGACCCTGGTGAGGCGCTCCCGTGGTCCTCTCTGCCCGCCCCATGCAGATCGGCTGTGAGGGGCCCTGGTTCTGTGAGTGCTGGCGGATGGATGACGGTCACAGGATGCTTCCCCGGCTGAGGCCAAAGTCTTGCTTGTCCTCAGACCTTCTGCCTTGTTTACCATGGTGTTTGGGTGACAGGGACAGACAAGCTTTTACCTAGGGTCAGGCTGGCAAGCCAGAAGGCATCTGCCCCATGGATCCTGGCTTGGATGGAGTAGGGATGGGGAGGAGGGCAGGTCACTGCTGGCTGTGCTGGAAGAGGCAGGAAATTGGGCCTCCCTCTACCCCACCCTAAGCTTCAGGGAAGCACTGGCTGAGCACCTACTCTGAGTCTGGCTGAGAGCCTATTATGTGCGTGGCACATTATATTCAACGGAAGCCGTCCTTTGACATCAAGCAAGGCGGCCTCCAAGGTCTAAGGCAGTAGACCAACTTGGACATTAGTAGAGGTCTCAAGTCACTTCTGGGTTCTGCCCTGCACTGTCACCTGCCTGCCACCTCTCCTTGAGGTGCTGGGATTGGTCAGGGAGCTCCTAGCCACAGGGTAACTGACATGGAGGAATAAGCTCTTCACACACACAGGTGCCTAGAAACAGGAGCAGGCCACCAGGCTGCCAAGAGTACCCCGGAAGCCCAGGGCCTGCGGGAGGCAGGGGCAGGGAGGAAGGGCTGCTGGGAATGAGGCAGGGCAGCTGGTCAAGGCCAACCGCTGGTAGGACTGTCCCCAGATGCTGTCTGGCCCTCTGATTTGGGGAGGTGAACAGCAGCTTGGAGCAGCCTCTCTGAGCAGACAGCAGGCACAGGCTCCGCAGTCGTTACTTTACTGGGCGAGCAATGGTGCAGGCATCTCATCTCTAGGTATCGATGCACCTTGCATGGCGCAGCCCCTCCGGCTGTCAGAGCACCAAAGGCAGAAACTAGGAAACAGGCTCAGAACTCTCCCCTGCCCTCACTTCTTTCCTTACTCTCTTCCAGCCACTCGTAAGCCTGCCACTTCTTCACACCTGCCCTGCTGTGTCTGCCTGGGGACTTTTGCACCCCTTCTGCCTCTGGAATTCTCTTACCCTAATCAGCTGCAGCTGGAGGGCTATGGTTATCGATGTCTTAGGCACTGCCTCCGAGGAGTCCTCCTGGATGACCACTTTAAAAATCTTGCCCAGAACCTCTCTAAAGCTACACCATCTCATTGTCTGCATAGCACTGTGTACAGTCTTGTCCTGTTTCGTATCCACATCTTATTCTGGGCTGTGGGCAGTGTCAGGGCAAAGCTTTATTTGCTACATACAGTTCCCTCTGTGTCCCTAAGGTCTAGAATGTAGCCTGACTCACGAAGATCACTTGGCAACAGAGAGTGGTCAGCTTGGGTTTAAACATAGGTCCTGCTTTCAGAGCATGCACGTCTCCTAAACCCCCTGCCCACCTCTGGACTGTGGCACCTTTGAGCGGAGGACAGCAGTTCCTGCTTCTCTAGCCAGGAGACTGAGATCAGGAGACAGAGGGAAGTCATCCTGGTCTCCCCACAGGGAACCCCAGATCACCCTAGGAGTCCTCCTGGCTAGGTGGCCGGCTGCCCATTCCTTATGGGCACCCCTAGCTCTGGGCCTCAGCCGTAGTCCTCTGAGGCCTGGCCAGCTTTCCACTTCTGCCAGGTGTGTAAACAGGCTCGCATGGTTCCCGGTGGCCCGGCAGGGAGCTAGATCGAGTGTCCTGACCCAGACCCACAGGACGGTGCCCTCTGCACTGATGAGCCGAGGGTTCTGATACCCCCAAACCCTGAAGACATAGTCCTCATACCAGTGCCAAGCTGCTACCTCCCGCGCAGGTGCACCAGGGTCTTGGGAGGAGACACATGTGGCCTCCCTGCCTCTTGGCTGTTTTCCTCCCCGGTCTCAACTTCCTCCCCAGCAGAGTGGCTTGGTGAAAGCCACTTGCCAGGAAAATGAAAATGCCTAGTTCCCCACCGGTGCCTGGTAAAGGCTGGCTCTGCCACCTGTGAGGTGAGGGTCCAGTGTCTGTGGTCTGTGTCATCAGGTGTGGCAGCAACCCAAAAGATAAAGACACTGAGGAAGGACCCTCCAGGCCAGCATGCCCTTGCCACACAGACCGGTGGGGACCCACAGTTTCCTGAGGAGGCCTTAATTCACAGGGCTGAGAGGGGCCTCTGTGTTCAATGTGCCAGGCTTCCTCCACAGGGAAATGCTAGCACCCAGGAGGCTTCAGGGAGAGACCTCTTCCCATTCCCCAGAAGTCCTTTAAGAACCATGGCTCAGAGCAGTAGGGGTGGCACACACCTTTAATCCCAGCACTCAGGGCTGAGGCGGAGGTAGAGGCCGTGGATCTGTGAGTTTGAGGCTAGCCTGGTCTACAGAGTAAGTTCCAGGATAGCAGCCAGGCAAAAACACTGTCTTGAAAAACAAAAACAAAAACAAAACAAAAAACAAACAAATAAAAAAAAATCACAGCTCAAGATTCTGCCAGCTCAGGGATGTCCAGGGCAGCTCCAGAGCGCGCGCGCGCGCGCGCGCGTGCGCGCGCGTGTGTGTGTGTGTGTGTGTGTGTGTGTGTGTGTGTGTGTGTGTGTGTAGCAGCCAAAGCATAGAAAGGAGCAGGCATCCCACTTCGCTTCCCTGGATGGTTCATGGTAGCCCCTCCCTCCTGTCACACTGGCTGGAGAAATGCCTCTGTGGTTAAGAGTGCTCACTACAATCAGTATTAAAAATATTAAAGCAATCTGACAAAAGTGTTGGAGAGGATATGGAGAAAGAGGAACATTTATTTACTGCTGGTGGGTGTACAGATTCATAGGACCATCGTGGAAACATGTTTGGAGGTTCCTCAAAAACATTTTAAATAGAACTAACATGAGACAGCTATTCTGCTCCTGGGATAGACCCAGAAAACCCCATGTCCTGCCATTTGCATTTGGCTGATGGGTAGGGATATTGAACGCTTTTAAAATTAGGGATTGACAAGTCATGGTTTTTTGTTTCTTTTCCTCTCTTCCTTCCTTCCTTCCTTTCTTTCTTTCTTTCTTTCTTTCTTTCTTTCTTTCTTTCTTTCTTTCTTTCTTTCTTTCTTTCTTCTTTTTTTAAAAACTGTCTATTCAATTACTTTGCCCATTCACTGATTGGCAATTCTGTCTCTTTAATATTTAGTTTCTGAAATTCTTTGTAAATTCTGACATCAGCCTGCCCGAAGCAGAGCTGAGAAAGCTCACCACCCGTTCTGAGAAGCTCCCAGTGCTGACCGGTTTCCTCCTCTGAATCCTGACTTTTATTTCCACCAAGTCCCAGCTGTTGGTACTCAGGGCTGGCTCCCAGGCTGCGGGGGTTCTGGTCAGAAAGTTCTCACTGACCCCACTGCCTTGAGGGTTGTACCCTCAGCTAGTGTCTACAAGTTTCAGCATCCGGATCTTAAAATCTTGGTCTTTAATCCATCTCGAATTGATTTTGAGGTGAGGTGAAAGACAGAAATCTAATTTCTGTCTTCTGCAGGTGGATACCCAGTTTTGTCACCCCAGGCTGAACAGTCTATCCTTTCTCCAATGTGTGGTTTTGCCTCCTTTGTCAAAAACCACACGTCTGTCGCTTTGCGGGTTTATTTCCAGGTTCCCAATTCTGTTGGGGTCTCCCTGTCTGTTCCATGCAGCACCAGGCTGTCTTTGTCACTGTAGCTCTGCAGTACAGCCAGAGACCGCCGGGTGTGGTGATCCTTCCGGCCCTGTCTGCTCCTTAGGTCTGCTTTGGCTCTTTCTAGTTGTATATGAATTTGGGGGAGGGGATGTTTTTTTCTAGATCCGTGAGATGTGGCATCAGAATTTTAATAGGTGTTGCAATCTACACATAAGCTTTAGTGATACAGTCATTTCCACAATAAAAATTCTGCCAATTCAGGCACATGGAGGGGGTCTCCCCATCCTCTAGCTTCTTCCCTGATTCTTTTCTTGGTGACTGGATGTTTTCATTGTGGAGGTCTTTCTCATCTTTGGTTAAGTGTGTTCACAGGCGCTTAAGTTTGGGGGTATTTACTTTGAATGGGATATTTTTCTAGTTTTTTCCTCTGTGTTGTAGTAAATATTTAAACTCAGGGGTTTCTAGCTTACCTTGATCATTCAGTTCCCAGATAAAAGACACAAAACTTTTATATTTCTAGTAAGCCTTAAAAGCACAAGAGCTGGGCAGACAGCTGCCCTCTAAGCTATTAGGATCTACTTCCCTTTCAGTAACCCTGAGTTATGACTTGCCATGTTCCATCTGGGCTTCTCTCACTGGTCAGCCCTTGGGGCCGTGTTCTCATGATTCATCAACCCTGTGGTATCCTCTCTCTCTCTCTCTCTCTCTCTCTCTCTCTCTCTCTCTCCACCTTCTCTCTCCTCTCTTGTGGTCTCCTGCCTCAGACCCCAAGCTCCAGAACCGAAGCCCTACCTATCTCTCTTCTGCCCAGATATAGACTTTAGGCATCCTTATTGACCAGTTGGGGATAACGTGAAGGACAAGGTTACATAGCATCACTTGGTTTCCTTGAGGATCTCCTCATCCCTGAGGCAACCCAGGGCCAGTATTCAGCATTTCAGTACCTAGCAACAGACCAAACTACAAGAGCTTTAAATTTAAGGAGCAAGGCTTGTACAGCAAAGGCTGTTAAATGTGAGAATTCACTCATAGGCCTAGACCTTCAGGTACAGAATTCTGCGTTATAGTACACAGCAACAGCCCAAACCCCAACATAAATAGGGTATCTTTCCTAGTTTCTTCCTCAGAGAGTACAGGAGAGAATAAGATACCGGAATGTGGCCCTGCCTTGGCTACATGTAACACAGGGAGCACTTCTCTCTCAGTCTACCCAACAGCTGTCCCTTGTCACCTCAGTGCCACACAACTGCTCCAAGGACATCTGTGGCAGCCGTGGGTCTGTGGATTCCTCTATGAAAGCTTCCGGACACAGTCTTGGTTTACAGCAGCTCAGTATGAATGGGGAGCTGGGGTCCCCGTCTCCATGGAGAGAACAAGGAGAGTGGGCAGAACAAGATCACTATCTTTTGAGGTCACATCCCACGCCAGGCTCCAAGCTACTCTTTAGCTACACACTGGCTCCCTCCCTCGTCACGGCAACTCTGTTCAGAAATCGGTAAACTGAGGCATGGGGCATGTTCAGCTCAGCACCTCTTCTGTCCACAGGTAGGGTTAGCATAAGATAAAGCCATGGCTGAAGCATGAAACCCACAGGCTTCAGACCTCTGAGGTGGGTCTGGGTGCCCCATGTGCAGTGCTGGATAACGCCCTTTGCAGTCGGTGCCTTTGACTCCCCACACAGAAGATTCTGGTAGAAGAAATGAAAGGGCATGACCCTCAGCAGAAAGGGTTCTATGCACCCTTCTGCTTCCTTCCTGGGTGGCTCAGCTTGGAGGGCCAGCAGAGCTGAATGCAGGTTCCTTCTTGCTAAAGGGGAGACTGAGGCAGGAAAAGCTCCGTCAGAAGCACATGCAACATTCATGGTCGAGAAGTCTACCTGGGTCATCCTGTTATACAACTCATGGTGGGTCTCTACTATTCTTCCCAGTTCTTACCCCTCCACGGTTCAGGCCCAGAAGCCACCAACAGTCTGGGTAGTGGCTCACGAGTCCCCCCATCGTCTCAAGTGCTTTGCTCAGTGCATGAGAGCTTTGCCTGGCTGCCCAGGACCAACAACTAACAGCTTTCAGGAGAGAGAGAGAGAGAGAGAGAGAGAGAGAGAGAGAGAGAGAGAGAGAGAACAAGAGCATGCGTGCACAGCTGGTGGACGGTGGAACAGCCTTTTCTCTGTTGTTGCCTCCACTTCAAGGGAGGCCCATCTCGCTCCCAGGAACCCAGAAGGCAAAGGGCTTGAGTTTGAAGATGACCAGGGCAAGGAGAGCCAGGATGGCCCCGATTCCCAGCCCTTATCTTCCCATGACCCTCTGGGGCCAGGCGGCTAGACTTCTAAGGAGACCAAAGAACTAATGTGTGCAGCAGGGCCGCTCCCCAAGGGCTTCGGGCAGGCGCTGGGGCCACCCTGCACTCATCAGCTGACGTGACCAACTTGAGGTACAGAGCCGTTCCTCATTATACAGCTGGCTTAAAACCTGGCACTCAAAGCTCCTTTCCCCACCTCTGGCTGACTACCTATGTCAGTGCTGGTCTCCCTAATACCTTGCTTCTGGAGAGCCCCAGAGACATCCAGAGTCCTAGTTTGGAGTGCAATTGGCCAATCAGTTCCCCTGGGCAGCCTTCTTCAGTGTCCCCGCCCTGTCCAACACAAATCCCCCATTCACAGCATCTCTCAATTCAGTCAAGCAGTGAAGCAGCCACCTAGAGCTGGATTGAAACCGCACATCCAGGAAATAGATAAGCAACACTGCTCTGAGCCTCAGTCTACTCATCAATACAATGGGCCCATCTTCCCAGGCCTCGCACAGCAAACTGAGGACAGACTCCAGAGGTCCCTGGCTGTAGTTGAATCCAGCTCAGCTACTTGCCTGAGCTGCTATGGCGCAGACAATCACCCTGAGTGTGTTTCTGGCCTAGCTCTCCCTGCCTCAGTCTCCCATTTGGCATGAAGGAACCTGTAGACATATCTGTTGACCCTCCAAGCTGAGCCACCCAGGGAAGAAGTGGAACTCCTCACAGAACATTTCTTTTGCTGAGGGTCTTGAGCTGTGGACTGAGCAGGGACTTGCCTCCCATGAGCTGGTGCACCCTGTAGAATCATTTCCGGTCCTGTAGACTCACTTCCGGTCCTGTAGACTCACTTCCGGTCCTGTAGACTCACTTCCGGTCCTGTAGACTCACTTCCGGGTAGATATGGACTCCCGCAGCAGGTGGCACGGTGGTTCTGGGCAATCTTGTACTTCTACTTTCTGGCTGCTTGAACTTGGGAAAGTGCCTCAGTTTCCACCTATGTAACATGAAAAGAGTGTTGGGAAGGAGGTCGCAGGGATAAGGGGACGCTTGGTTTGTGAATCTAAGAAACTGAAAGAGCAAGGCCCATTCAAGGTGCTTGGGCAGCCCTCTGCAGTACTGAGGACTAGTCTGTGCCTGGTGGCCTGGAGCAGCTGTAATGGAGCCTGGGACTAATCCACCCTGCACCCTCTGACCTTTCCTCTTCTGAGACCCCGAGTTCTTGGAGCCCCTCTTCCTTCCCTTCTAAGCTGGAATAAGGCTCATCTGCCCTAGTGGGGTGTCTGGAAGGCCAAAGAAGTGCCAAGGAAAACCTCAATGGCCACCCCTTTGTCCTTCTTATCTTTAGCTCAAAGCCCAGAACCCTAGATGGGGAGGAGCTGTGAGTAGTAGAGGCTGAGATAGGGTCCCATGTAGCACAGGCTAGTCTCAAACTCCTTATGTAGCTGGGGATGGATTGGATCATCTAGCCTTTCTGCCTCCAACCCCATAGGACCCCCGTCACAGAATGGGACAGTCTAGATGGGATTTGAACCTCATGTGACTAATACCTTTCAGCAGGGTTCCACCCGGGCCAGAGAAGGTCTCAGACTGCCACATGTGGATGCATCTCCTGGTCCCATGTTTAGAGTTGATGGAATTGTGGGACAGCTGGGGAGACAAAGGTACAACCAGTGAAGGAGCTGCCCAAGGTCATAAAGTGAGTCAGCTTCTTTCCGCCCCCCCCCCAACCCCCGAGGGACACAGCAGTCTGCTCTAGGGTTGGGTCAGGCTGCTGGGGGATCCTGATCTGGGGCCATTCCTGAGGGGAGCCTGCCTGCCTTGCTGCCTGCCTGCCGGCTTGTGAATGATTAGTGAGGCCTGGGCAGCCTGAAAGTGTGAGGTGCCCCGGGAGTACTTTTTAATGAATGGCTCTAGGAGCTTGAACTTGTCAGGACATCTGCTAATGAGTCCAGGGGTCAGCGTTGTGCTGGGTGGGGGCAGGGGCAGCATTCCCTAAACCAGCTCTGCAGACCCTGCCCCCAGCTCCCCTGTGGTGATCCCAGCCTGAGTCAGACTGACCAATTGCTGGTACTCTGACAGCAGCCTCCTGCATGCACTCATTTACAGGCGGACACGGGGAGGCTCAGAAGGGACACATGCTTGCTCCAAGGCTCTTGAAGTCTGGGAGCTGTGGCGCGTAGTCTGTGACTAGGAGTCAGTGAAGCCTCCTGGCCTTGTCTCTGGACCTCCAGAGGCCTTCCCAGGTCCCTTACTTACAACTGGAAGCCTTTCTCTAGCAAGCTTCCAGGCTTTTGAGCAGTGTTTCTATTGTGTTCTTGTTTGTGTCCCTAGGCCAAGACCTGTCCCCAGGCCAGTGGTCTGTGCTCCAGACTCCCTTCCCCTCAGCACCTGTGTCTGGATCACCAGACACACACCATCACCTTTACCCCCCAGAAAAAACCCCAAGTCCCTGGGGGATGTCGGAAGGAGAAGCCCGAGGCCTTCTTTTGTTCGGCTTTGTTTTAGACAGGAGTCTCATTATGTAGCCTAGGCTGGCTTTAAACTTGGGATCCTCCTGCATCAGCCCCAGAGTGTTAGGACTATAGGTGTGGGCCACCAGGTTGGGAACAATCTCATGCAAGAGGCAAGAAATGCACACCAAGTGCGAGGGCCATTCTATAGGAAGTGGTGCCCCATCTGTAGTGTGCCACTGAGAGCAGCTGATCCCCAAGGGTTGCCTGGATCTCTACCACCATCCTGGTCACTAAGTCCACACACACACTGAAAAAGGCCCCTGGTGTGGCCTAGTGGGTCTTAGTAGAGTTCAGGGTCCTGTGATCTCCTGTCCTTGCCATTTCCCTCTCTTTCCTTCATAGGTAGAGGGGCCAGCCCGGAGCAAGGGGGAAAAGTCACCTGGGGCTGCCTGGAAATCATTCCCCAGCTCAAAAATTAACCTTCTGACAGGGCACTTTCTCCCCCTCCCCCCTGCATGCTTCTTCTGAAGACTTTAATCTCTGTGGCGAGGTTCGGCCTAAACTCAGAGGCTGGGCTTTCTTTGGTTAAGGGATTACAGTGTTTCCTGAGGGAAGGCCAGGTCCTATCCAGTATATCAGAGGAGCCCTGGCATGACTTTGGCTGAATCAAAGATGATAACCAACGGCTAACTTTGCCCTTGTTCCTAATCAGGCTAGAATAAGAGTGATCCCAGGATACCTTGCAGAGCAGGTTGAGGAAGGGACTCCCAGGCAGGGGCGGGGGCCGGGGCGGGGGCGGGGGCGGGGGCAGGGGCAGGGGCAGGGGCAGCATTTGTATTCTAATACACAATGGTTCATTGCCTGGAACCTCAGGGCTCAGGAAGTAGAAGCAGGAGGATTAGGAACCCAAGGCCAATAATGACACATAGTATGTTTGGGACCAGCCTGGGCTACACAAGATTCTTGGCTCAAAAAGCCAACCAATCCACCAGGTAAAAACCAGAAAGGTCTCTCTGCAGCTTAGGGCAGGATGCAAGTGGAGGCTCTGACTGAGGAGGGCAGCACTGGCAGGCCTGCTCCATGCTGCCTGAGCCCTGCCTCACCTCCTTGTACCTCACTCTCACTGAAAAGGCCCCTCTCTACAGAGTTTACCTTCACTCATGTATTGTGAGCTGTTGTTGGGATTCTTTCTGCTGGAGTTGATTGCCGGTTCGCTCTCCATAATCTGTCCTCCCTCCAGCCCTGAGGTCCTTGCAGGCAGGGCTTTGTCTGGCTTTGCTTGCCCCTGTGCTCAGGCATCTGTAGATGCCAGCTACAGGGATGAAGAAATGCTCCAAACCAGGCCATGTGGGTGCACAGGCAGGGCACAGCTGAGTGAGAGGTGGGGCTAGCGTGAGAGGACCCACGGTCCCTGCAAGGATCAGACTTGCTTTTCTGGTTGTGGTTATGGGTGAAGAAAGAACATTCTCCATAGGGGTGTTGCCCCAGCAGAGGGTAGCTTAGAGCCAAGACTCCAGTGTCTCAAGGGCCATAGGAAGGGGTGGGGGTGAGAGTAAAGGGGGGCTCAGGCCCCTGGGGACAGAAAGTACTGCTCTCAGCTCTGGACTGTGCAGTGAGGATGTGAGCCCCCCTCTGTGCCCAAGTGCTCCTGAATGCCCAAGAGACACTTCAAAGTGCTTTTCTGTGGAATTTCACAGTATTAAAAGATTTGCTCATCAAAAAGAAACTGTGGGCCAGAAAACTCCCCTCTTTGTGATTTTTTTATTTGTCTGGTTTTTGAGACAAGGTCTCACTGTTTTAGCTCAGGCTGGTCCTCTGGCTTCTTGCTTCGGCCAACCTGGGTACTGGGGCGACAGGTATGTTTCACCATGTCCAGCCTGCAATATATATATTTTTAAAAATTGGAGCCGAGCGTGGTGGCGCACGCCTTTAATCCCAGCACTCGGGAGGCAGAGGCAGGTGGATTTCTGAGTTCGAGGCCAGCCTGGTCTACAGAGTGAGTTCCAGGACAGCCAGGACTATACAGAGAAACCCTGTCTTGAAAAACCAAAAAAAAAAACAAAAACAAAAAAATTGGTGAATTCGCAGATGCCTCTGGTAATGAGTGGACACACTGAGAGAGTGCTCACACCTCCAACTCTGAAAGTAATGTCAGTAGAGGGTTGGATTTGAAAGGGTTCCAGGACCGTGTGCTAAAATGGTCTGCTGTCTTAAAATCCCCAACTTACAGATGTCAAAGCTGAGGCCTGGAGAGGCTGGGAAACTTTCAGGACCATGGAGAGCACACAACGTTCTCCCTGGTTCTGTGTCCTGGCCACCCAATAGTGGGCCAAGGTATGGAAGCCACAGGGGTGGCAACTCCACTGTACCTCACAGCAAACCCATTCCACTTCTGCCTCTGGGCCCCTTGGTTCATGAGCGCAGGCCAGCCACGTGGCCACGCCACCATCTGCCAGCCACATCAGCATTGTGCTGGCTTCCTTCACCCCTCAAGGCAGGTGCGGCCACAGCTGGAGCATGGTCCCTTGGCATTTGCTCAGACATCCTGAAGAAAGCACTCAGCGATCTTCCTAGCTTCCTCTCTGGGTCGCTCTGGGTAACTCCTTTGCCTTCCTGATCTGGTTCTGCTTAGAGGCTCTGCCTCCTGAATTTGCTGAAGGACCAGATGATTTGGGGAGGAAAAAAGACAAGGCAAAACAAAATGAGAAACAAAAAACCCGCTGACACTGGAGGACCCTGAGAATGAGGCTTAGAGAAGATGGCAGTCTGAGAGGCCAGATGCCACAGCAAGAAAGATGTTCCAGCCAGGGCCAGGAAGAAGTTGATAATAGATGGGACCCAGGAAGTAGCTGAAGTAGGAAGTGGTCATTAGCATAGGAAGACAAAAGAAGTCTCTACTGCATGCCATCCAGATACCAGAGCCCCATGTCACAAGCTTACTTAAAGAACTGAAATTTAGAATTCTAGTTTCTAGGTGGCACTAGCTACATCTCAAGTGCTCGCTGCTCCCTAGGGGGAAGGCTCTAAAGGACTCCATTGCTATGGAGAGTTGCTGTGGGTGGAGTTGCTGTCCAGGGTCTGGAGGCCTGAGGCAGGGTGTGGTGGAATTCCCCAGAACGCTCTGAGGCTCAGTTTGTTCTTCTGAAAGCTTGGAATCATGATGCTCAGATGTCTGCCTCCCATAGGAGCCTTTGGGGATAGGAGCCTGAAAATGCGCATTGAAACGTGTCATCAAGCCAGCAGTGGTGGCGCACGCCTTTAATCCCAGCACTTGGGAAGCAGAGGCAAGCAGATCTCTGAGTTCGAGGCCAACCTGGACTACAGAGTGAGTTCTAGGACAGCCAGGGATATACAGAGAAACCCTGCCTTGAAACAACAAACAAACAAACAAACAAACAAACAAACAAACAAATGCAATGTGATGGAGAGTTATCTTAGGGATGAACTCACAGGAAAACCTTCCTTATTCATTTTTTTGTTATTCATCCCCACAGCTAACATGAGCATTTGTGTGCATGCATGGGCACATGTGTGTTTATGTGCATGTATACATGTGTGTATGTGTGTGCATATGTGTGTACATGTAGATGCATGACATAAGTACTTGTTAGTGGGGGGTGTACACATGCGAATTTATTCGAGATGGGTTCTAACTATGTAGTCCAGGCTGGACTTGAAATATCGGTGATCCTCCTGCCTCTGCCTCTTGGGCCCTGAGATTACAGGTGTGTACCACTCACCATGTCCAACTCTCCTGTTGTTGAACATTTTTGTCTTTGGTCTGTTTTCAATACCTGGCTCACTCTCTCTCTCTCTAGAATGCTTTGTGTGGCTGCCTACTGCCTGAGCCCCAGAGTCCACCACCCTCGACTGAATGTCTATTAGACCCATTTGTTAACTTATGTTTTTATCATTTTATTTATTTTTGAGACAATGTCTCACCAAGCTGGCCTGAAGCTTGCAGCACAGTCCAGACTGACCTAATGCTAATAATCCTCCTGCCTCAGCTTGCTCAGTACTGGGATTCTGAGCATGTGGCACCTTGTCTGGGGCTTCTGTTTCTTATCTGGAGATAGTTTCAGGGAGGCCATCACCTCTGCTGTAACCTTTCATGGAGGAGCATTAGCTCTGAGGCTCCCACTCTGAAGCACAATTCTTCCTGGGTTTATTATTCTCTTCCCCATTGTGTTCTCTCTTACTTCTCCTGGCAGGTTTGTGCAGGTCAGCTGGCTGCTCACCATATCCTTAGGGCCATTCTCTCAGAACCCAGTCTTGGAGGAAAGTGTGGGGATAGTACCCTTGCACTACTGCTGGAACCCAGTGTGAAGAAAGTCACATGCTTGGGCTAGGTTTGGGCTTTTATGTCTCCTTTAGTCAGCGTGCATCCCAGGCTGGGTGTGGTAACATACGCCTGTCATTCTGTATTCTGAAGTGACTTGGGATGCTGAGTCAGGGTCAACCTGGGATACACAGTGATTTTAAACTGTATCTTTTAATTAAAATCAGTGACCACCAGAACCCTGAGCCCTCAGTCCCAGTGATGATCATGACAACCATTGCTCTGCACCTGTCACAGATAACCTGCTTCCTGCCAAGGGTCCTGGAGTCTCTACAGTCAGCTAACCTGGACTCTGTACTGTCACATAGCTCAGGTTGCATGAACAGTAAAGAAAGATGGTGTTGCTGCCCAGGATTCAATGTACTGATCTGCTCTGAGGATGTATCTACCCACACGAGGATCCTCCTAATGCTAATCCCACAGCGGTGGCTTCATCTTCATACCGGCGAGTGAACTTAGCTCTTTTCTCTCACCATCAAAGGTGGCTTCTTGTTCTACTCTGTCCCTTTTTGCGTCTGATCTCCAGTTGCCCCAGCAAAGGTGCTCACAGTAGAAAAGACTATTTTGTTAACTCCTACCCATGTGCCTCCCACCTACTGATCCTGCTACCCTTAAGTGTCCAAGAGCTTTGCTCTGAGTCAGTTCTGTCCCCAGACCCAGCTTGGTTGGGAGGAGGTAAGTAAGGCACAGTGGCCCTCATCAGCAACCCAGAATTTTGAATCCATTGCACATAGGATGCTCGGCTAGGCAAGCAGTGTTCCAGATGCTAACCAGAAAAATAATGAAACCTGTTCCTGACCCATGTGCTGCCCAAGGCCTGCTGCCTTCCCAGATTCCTGTCAGGGTCAATGCCTCCAGGAAGGAGATCTGTACAGATGGAGTCTGTAGGGGAGAATATGTAAATCAAGACTCCTGGGCAGACTCAGCAACCCGGGAGCTGCCACAGGCCTTGGCTTGCTGGACATGACTGAAATTGATGGCTCTCTACAAACCCCTCTGAGGAGACTCGGGAGGGACTAGCATCCGCATAGAAGCTGTTGGGGGATACTAACTGAGCCTATGTGTGTGAGGGGCCTGGAACTTAGGGAATGTTCTAGAAATGTCTCTGGGTGTCATTGCTACTGCCATGACATATCTACCTAGTGACATGAGTCAGGATACGGAAGGAAACAGGACTCTGGCTCTCAGATGGACGTTTTCAGGTAATTTCATGCACCCTGTCTTGCAAGTATTCCATTCTGCTTTCTTTTCTTGTTAACGCCCTTGTCAAGGCAGCCCTGGGTTATACTGAGCCCATAGACTGAAACAGGAGTTGGCTTCCTTGTCTATTCTCAAAGACCGGTGTGCAAGGCACAAAACCTGCCAATTCCACAGCAGACTAAAGGCAGAAACCAGCAGGGCAGGGAGAAGGGGAGGAGAGAGGGGACTTAATGATTGGTTTGATTGCTTAAGGAGATATTGGAATATTTTATTTTTTTAGTTCTATTCTTAGAACGGAGTGAGTTACGTTTTCAAGACATTTGTTTCCCTTAAGTTGTCAGTACGAGGTGGTTCAGTTTCTCTTTGTCACCACTTTGATGCTCTAGTCCCTGTGAGGCCTCCTCTGGCTTTGTCTCAGCCTGAGTGGTACTAGCCAGGAAACCACATTGTGGCCTGAGTTTTAAGCTGGGTTTTTATATGTGCGCACAGCCCCCCAAACACACCAACTTCCTATTAGTCAGAGGGTCCAATTTGCAAGACTCCTCTATGGCCCCACAAGTCTCCTCTGGGATCTGAGTGTCACCTGAGAAACAAATACCCAATGGCTGCAGGACAGGAGAGGGCCTGACCTTTGGACTCCGTGGACATGTGCGTTTTCTGAAGTGGAGCTGAGAGTGCCTCCTGACAGGTCACCCAGCTTTCCCTGTTTGGCTTGTAGCTAATTATTCCTCTGCAATCTCAAACAGGACCTAGGGCCACACCAACCACCGAGTATGCTGTTTTGTCCTGAGGCTGGAAGTCTACAGCCATGACTGAAGCCACCTGCCCTACTGCAGTTAGAGGAGATATTTACTTTCCAGCCTCTGTATCCAGAAGCTCTGGCCTAAGGTCTAGCCAAGAGAACCAACGTCCATCTTCTACCCATTCACTCATCCAACCATCCATCTGTCTCTTATGTACCCATTCATCCTCTCATCTATCCACCCACCGATTCTTCCATCTATCTACTCATCCATCTATCAACAAATCTATTCACCCATCCACTCATCCATCCATCAATTAATTCATCTGTCCACCCATCAATACATCCATCTACCCACTCATCCATCTATCCTTCCACCCACTCATCTATCCATTCACCCAGTCATCCATCCATCTGTCCATTCATCTACTCATCCATCCATCAATACATTTGTTCATCCATCCGTCTACCCAGTCATCCATCCATCTGTCCATACACCCACTCATCTATCCATCTACCTATTCATGCATCCATCTGTCCATTCATCCACTCAGCCATCCATCAATACATCTATTCATCCATCTATCCATCGAACCACTCATCCAATCATCTGTCCATCCATCTATCCATCCATTCATCCATCCACACATACATCTATCCACCCATTCATCTGTCAGCCACTCATTCATATGTTTATTTATCCATTCTCCACTGCAGACACAAGCACTAAGTATGTTGAAGACTATGTTAGGTTCTGGAACACAGAAGAGAATGAGACACAGCAAACAGGGACCCTCTTCTCATAGAATTTTGGCCCTACCATGGGAGACAGCATAAAGAACTCTCATTGAATGCTGTAATCTTCTCAGATTACATTCAGTCGGGCTGATTTTCTAGCCACTTCCATGGAGTACCAGCTGAACATAGGGAGTACTGTGGATAACTGCATCTTGAAAACTGGCATTAAACAAATGCAGATATGAGTCTATAACCTGTCAGCGGCCAATACCTCTATAATGGAGCTTTAGTGGATGCTAAGGAGAACAGTTGTTTGAAACTTCCCTGGCCTTGGAATCCACCTTGGGAATATTTTACATGACCTTAGCTGATGTACCTGGGCATCTAATAGAGATTAGATAAAATCTGATCAGTGTTGCGGTAAATCTCTAACCTAAATAAGCCTGGGCAATGAAAACACAACTCAGTTAATATGAATACATGCTGTGTGCCTAGATTGGGCAGATCTACCGCTACACTACCATCTTCCCCATATTAGAGACCCCTTACAACTTGTGGTTTCTCCAGGCCACGTGCTTCTGCTCTGCTTTCCTTCTTCTTCTCCTCTGCATCCTCTCTCTCTCTCTCTCTCTCTCTCTCTCTCTCTCTCCTTTTCTCCCCCAAATCTTCAGCTCCACCTTCTTCTCTTTCTCTGCCTGATGGAGGAAGAGGAGGAGAAGAAGGAAAGTGGAGCAGAAGCACCTGGCCTGGAGAAACCACAAGTTGTAAGGGGTCTCTAATATGGGGAGGATGGTAATGTAGCGGTAGATCTGCCCAATCTAGGTGCACAGTATGTATTCATATTAATTGAGATGTGTTTTCATTGCCCAGATTTATTTGGGTTGGAGAATTACCGCAACAAATCAGCCCCTGGCAAATCGCCCTTCTTGGTGGTTCTACCTGCGCAGAACACACTGCATACTTTCTGAGTGTGGTGTGACATCTCCTTTCATTCTGAAGCACACTAACATGTCTACTGAAGAACTGTGGCTGGGAATACAGATGGCACAGCTGGGAAACTGCTTGCCTTGCAAACATCAGGACCTGAGTTCAGTCTTCAGAACACAGAAAGCTGGCGTGGAGGCTTCTGTTCATAATGCAAGCTCTGGGGAGGCAAGAGAGGAAGGCCTCAGAGCACACTAGCCAGCCAAGTTAGCCTAGTCAGTGAGCTCCAGCAAATGAGAAACCCTGGCTCAGAGAAGGTAGACCACATTCCCAAGGTTGATTCCTGACGTTGGCCTCTACACACCAATATGTGCACGCACACACACACATTTTTAAATGAAATATATTATTTCCTACAAGAAATGGTGACTCAGACCTTTAACCCTAGATACTTGGGAGGCTGAGAGAGAAGAATTAGAAGTTCAAGGCCAGCCTAGGCTATACCATATGTTCAAGGCCAACAGGGGCAACTAGTGAAATTCTGTCTTAAAATCTACAAAGCAAAAATATAGCTAGAGACACAGCTCAGAGTCAGAGGATGACCCAGCATATGCAAAGCCCTAGGTTCCATCCCTGGTACTTCACAAAACCAAAAACGAGACCACAACAGAACAACCTGTGTTCCCATCTGCTGGCTCCCGAATGCAGCAGATGGATGCTGGGTAGACCATGGTAGCCCTTGTTGGCTGGGTTCACCTTAGACAGGCTCCGGGTCCATCTGGAGAGCACGATCTCTTTTTGAGTCACACACAAAAGAAGCTTCCAGCACAAGCTGAAGGCATGCACTCTCCTTCCCTTTGCTATAGACCTCTGAACCTCAATTCAGAAAGCTGCCGCCCTCTCTTGGAAGGCAGGAGACATCCTTTGAATGGGTCATCTGTCAAAGGACCCAGAGACGGGATCTGAAGTCAAGCCATGACAGTAACCCAGGATGAAGAAGTTAGGGCAAGGATGACAGAATCTTACTGGGAAGCTTGGGAGACGGCATTCAATATGCCTCCTTCGTCTGGTTAGAAAGGCCACCAAACTTCCTAGTGGGAACTGGCTCCAGAATGCTGTTTCCTGGAAGTGTTGGCCAAACCGTGCATCTAAAGAAAGAAGCTGAACATTCATGTCTGAGCCAGAGTGATGATGCCAAGCTGGGCAGGAGTGTCTGTAATAAAACCCTAGGGTGCCTGGGTAGTTTATAAACAATACAGGTTTACTGCTCACAGCCCTGAAGACTGGGAACTTCCATGCTTCTGGTGAGGAAGCTAAAAAAAATGTCCAAGATGGAGATGTTGTCTGATTAGGAGCCTAGTGAAGGCAGCGCTCAGCCTCAGAAAGGTTCTCTTCTTCAGAGTCCTCACAGAGCAGAACGAGCCTGAGGCCTCTCTCAAGGGTACGAGTCCCCACCTCTTATCACCACACCTGTAGAGACAGTGTGTCAACAAGGGCAGGAGGTGAAACATGAATTCAGATGTTAGTGTCTTCCCTTTTCACACTTACCCCGCTCCCCCGTATCCCCACAGCTCATCGGGTCCAATTCTGCTTCTTGCCCCCTTGGGGATGATGACCAGGCTACACATTCTCTCCTGGAGAAGAGGAAGCTGGAGAATCCGGGGGTAGCGAGGCACCAACATAAACAGAATGTTTGAGGTTCTGCTACTGTCTAGTGGTCTGAATGTCTTACATTGGCCCCAAGATAAAAACGAACAATCTTATACACATTTTTTCCCAAATGCAAAGATGTAAGATGGATCAAGAGGATCCCAGAGTCACCAAACTTACACCCAGACATCCCTGGACCCACCTCTCCCAAACTGACAGTCTTGTCAGGTGATGCACAGAACAGGGCAAATGGCAGGGAACAGTGAGTGTTGGCTCTTTCGGTCCATATCAAGAGTGTCCTGTAGGGGTGGCAGTTGCCATCAGTGCTGGCCAAGCCCACTCACAACAATTGCATCTACCTGTCTCCATGGTGAGCTTGTCTGGCTGGAGGAGCATGCTCAGTCTGCCACTGGAGCATCTGTGAATGTTGGGGGCTGACGTTCCCAGAACAGGTCCTCAGCCAGGGATAACAAGGGATCATCTGTGGAATACCCAGGATGCCCTACACTTCAGATAGCACCTCAAGACACATTCTTTAGCATAGAACCGTGGAGGACTGCCATCAACTCATAGCTACGTGATTTCCTAAACTTACTTAAAATGTTAGAAGATTTTTTCTTTCTTCCCTTCCTTCCTTCCTTCCTTCCTTCCTTCCTTCCTTCCTTCCTTCCTTCTCTTTCTCTGTACCTTTCTTTCTTTCTTTCTTTCTTTCTTTCTTTCTTTCTTTCTTTCTTTCTTTCTTCCTTTCTTCCTTTCTTCCTTTCTTCCTTTCCTCCTTTCCTCCTTTCCTCCTTTCCTCCTTTCTTCCTTTCTGTTTTGTAACCTTCAAGGACAACCTTTGTAGATGGCAGCTTTCCTAACGCCAAAAGGCTGGACACATCTCTAACACTACCTCCATGTTTCCCACCAGGATCATGCTTCAGGTGTCCATGGAGGAACCTTCTAAGTACTCTTGATCGCTTTCCTTTTGTTCCACTCCCCCTCTGCCTTTCCAGAACTTTCTAGAATTCTCTAGAAGTAAACTGTTAATGTTCTTATCCTCAGGGTTTTCCCACAGAGATAATGGTGTGTGTGTGAGGGGGATGTTTCCATATATCCCCAACAACATCTGCGATTCAGAGAGCTTCCTCATTTCATAGCTGAGCAAGACGATATGCCCACTGCTTCCCTGAGTGTGAGCCTTGGTGCCCTTCCCCCATCGCCTCTGGCCCGAAGCACAAGCCACTGACAGAATGTTCATCCCCTGCTCCACACACAGGAAGGCCGATGCCTGTATGTCATCCTGCTCATGGCGGTGTACTGGTGCACGGAGGCCCTGCCCCTGTCAGTGACGGCTCTTCTGCCCATCATCCTCTTCCCCTTCATGGGCATTCTGCCCTCCAGCAAGGTCTGCCCCCAGTACTTCCTCGACACCAACTTCCTCTTCCTCAGCGGCCTGATCATGGCCAGCGCCATCGAGGAATGGAACTTGCACCGGAGAATCGCCCTCAAGGTCCTCATGCTGGTTGGGGTCCAGCCTGCAAGGTGAGACCAGGCACAGGGGTTACGTGGGGTGGGTGGAAGGCAAAGCTCTTCTTTTATGGCCATTGAACCAAGAAACTGTTGTTTCCCACATGTCTGGCTTCCTAGTTTCTTGACAACTCAATGCATTCCTCATACGTACAGTGTAGAACTGATTTGGTGACAGTTGTCTTCGGTATGCTTCAAGTCCTCTTAAAGCCAGTCATGGTGGTGCACGTCTTTAATCCCAGCACTCAGAAGGCAGAAGAGGGCAGGTCTCTATGAGCTTGAGTCCAGCCTAGTCTACATAGTGAGTTCCAGGACAGCCTGAGCTACACAGTGAGACCCTGGCTCGAAAAGGCAATAATATAAAATAAGAGTCACTGGAGACAGAATTGGACTGCTGGCCCCTCAGCCTTGTGTCACCAGGCTTCTTAGGGCTGAGGTCAAGCTCCTCTGCTCCAGAAAATGGCAGCACCCACCTCTGCCAGCTGTGTAGGCAGGTCTCAAGAAGTCCTTGTGAAAGAACAGCAAGTTCAAGGGACCCCAGACTCGAGTGATAAAGCTGGCTGCTAACCATTCTTGATGGTTGCCAGAGAGAAGGGTAGGAGTGTGTTGTCATAATATTTAATCTCAATATTTAATCTCTTCTGCCCCGCCTTTGATCACTCAGTTCATGGATAAAAGACACAACTTTTATTATTATAAGCCTTAATCAGCTCTAGAGCTGACCAGATATCTACCCTCTAAGCTATTAAAATCTATTTCCCCAATTAATAACCCTGAGTTATAACTTGCCATATTGCATCTGGATCACTCCTAACTCTAATTGGCCAGCCCCCATGGATGTATTTTCATGACTCACCTAACCCATGGGGTTTTCTTTCTCCCTCTCTTCATGGTTCTCCTCCAATGCCAAGCCTGGGAGCACCCAAGCCCTGCCTATGTCAATTCTGCTTAGCTATAAGCTATAAACGTCTTTATTCATCAATCAGGGATAACTTGGAGGGCAAGGTCACTTAGCATCATTTGGGTCTATGTGCAGATTCTCATCCTTAGGGGCAACCTTAGGGCCAATATTTAGCATTACAGTACATAGCAAAAGACCAAACCTCAACATGAGTGGCTTGGGGGAGCCAGAAACTTAATCTCTGAGATCCACATGGTGGTAGGAGAGAACCAACCCCAAAAGTTGTCCTTCCTCTGACCACCAACAGATGCCATGTTATTGGCACACACACACACACACACACACACACACACACACACACACACACACACACTGGGTGGATGGATAGATAGATAGATAGATAGATAGATAGATAGATAGATAGATAGATGAAAGAAAAATAACAACCCCAGAGACAGCCAAGTACAGTTATCCGAACAATCCCTTTAGCGCACGAGAGCCAGGGCACCACACACTAACCTCTAGAAACACATCAATGTGGTGTGCTCCCATGGTGGGCCTGACAACAGCCATCATTTGGTGTCAGGTTTAATTGTCCCTGACACCTCAAGGTGCCAAAGCTCTTACAGTAGTGGTTCTCAGCCTGTGGGTCTCGACCCCTTTGGGAGTTGGATGACCTTTTCATGGTTGCCTGAGACCAAGAGAAAATGCAGATGTTTACACTGTGATTCCCAACATTAGCTAAATTACTGTTATGAGTAGCAATGAAATACTATTATGGTTGGAGGGGGGTTCACCACAGCCTGAGGAACTGTATTAAGGGGCCATAGCTTTAGGAGGGTTGAGAACCACTGTCTTACAGTGTAATGGGAAGGTGCTCATAACAAGGTGTTTCAGTGACACTGTCCCATCCCCATGAGAAGACTTGGAGGATAGTCCCAGATAAAAACTTCATGAATGCCATGTGTACTTGGACCCCTGAGTATAAAGTCTGATAGGAGAGGGAGGGGGCTTCCTGGAGAAGGGAGCCTCTAGGCTCAGCTGGGCAGAATGGACAGAAAGGCCAAGAAATGGCCTCTGAAGATGCAGTAGGGAAGCCTGGAAGAAACAGGTCTAAGAGGAGACAGAAATGGATGAAGAATTCAGAAGCCATTGTAATCATAGGAAACCTGACAGGAGCTGGAGTCCTTGGCTTAACCTATGGGGTCCTCCATTTACCTCCTACCTAATACAGTATAGTTAAATGATCTCCATGTGGAAAACCCCATGACACTTAGATAGTGCTGGTGGGGGTGGACCAGACAGACTGGAACAGAAGCATCCAGGTTGACTTTGTGCTGGCAAGAAGCCCAGGTTAGTGAGCAATAGGAGTCGGCAGACATGGGAGCAGAAGAGGGAGGGCAAGGTGGCAGAGTCTAGTGCCAGTTCGCTTCATCCTGGAATGGGCACCATTAAGGATCTGTGGGCAAGGCAGAGAAACGCTAGGCTTGGACTGACTTCAACAGGCAAATTCTTTAAGCACAATAAGCCAAGTTGTCCTTGGGTCTAAAACAAGCCTAGGGCAGCCAGGCTGGTTCAGTGGTTGAAGGCACTTGCTGGCCAGCTCAGTGACCTGACTTAGATCCCTACAACCCACACAGAGGTGAAAGCAGAGACCTGATGGAGCCCCTTTGCACACACATGCTCGAAATCAAACAAGATAAGCCTAGGCAGTCGCTTCTATGTTTGCTACATGGTGAGTTCCAAGTCATCCAGAGCTACATAGAGAAATCCTGTCTCAGAGTAAGGGTTGGCATGAGAGGCGCTCTCAATGTAAGAAGCACTCCTGTCATAGATTGCACTGACCTGAGGGGTCTGACCTTTCTACCCTCTGGCATTGGGCTCTTCTCTGGACCCCGACTTCCCTCCTGTAAAACCAATGCTTAGACTCCCCAGGGACTAGACCAGAGTACCCGGTGGACCTCGAGTTCTAGACCCAGCCCTAACTCTTCTTGCCTCCCAGGCTCATCCTGGGGATGATGGTGACCACGTCATTCCTGTCTATGTGGCTAAGCAACACGGCCTCCACTGCAATGATGCTACCCATCGCCAGTGCCATCCTCAAGAGCCTCTTTGGCCAGCGTGAAGCTCGGAAGGACCTTCCCCGGGAAGGTGACGAGAGCACAGGTAAGTCTGGATGGGCGCCAGGGCCCACACTGCTGCTGGGGAGGTGGGCATCAGAGGTCCACAGGCCACTGGGGAAGGCCAAGGGCACACACACATGTGCTAGACAACATGCTGCGGGCTGAGTGTTTTAACGATGACAGTTAATTAGAATTGGATACATCAAACCATGCATCCCTGGACATTTTAGCCTTACACTCACTGTATACTAAGACATGGGTTAAGCACCCTTCCTGTATGTTTGAAAGCAGGTGCCGGACTTAACTTTGTTTGAAAGCATTTGAACAGGTGCTCATAAACACTGAGCCCCAGAGAAGCACCCCAGGAAACAACGAGGCCTGCTAACATCAGATGGGCAAGTGCCAGTGCAGGTGGGAACAGGAGCTGGGCAAATTCTCAGGCACTGCTGGAGAGAGCCTAGTCCAGGCTAGCCCTTCTTAAGGGCATTCTGCAAGAACTTAATCAAGTTACACGAATGTTTGCAGACTCTTTCCCAGGTGCAAACCCTCCAAGGTCTCTCCAGCCGACTGGCACAGAGAGCCTACGGTGCTGTTCCTGCAGTGTTCTCCATGATGGGAGTAGGGATGCAGAGGGCAGGGGTGGTACCTGTCTATAGTCCCAGCACTCAGGAGGCAGAGGCAGGCTGATCTCAGTGAGTTTCAGGCCAGCCTGGTCTACACAGTGGATTCCAAGTCATCCAGAACTACATAGAGAAATCCTATCTCAGAGTAAGGGTTCGCATGAGGGGTGCCCTCAATGTAAGAAGAGCTCATGTCTCAGATTGCACTGACCTGTGGGGGTCTGACCTCTCTACCCTCTGACACTGGGGTCTTAGCAGATGTGTTCACATGATGTAAGCCGCTGCCTTAGATTGCACAGCGAGAAGGTGGCTAAACCTGACTTTGAACCCAGGCAGTGTAGCCAGAGATGGGTGACATCAGTGAGAATTCTTTTAGCAGCAATAGAAAGCATGTCTGCCTTCGAGTGGCTTTTAAAAATGGGAAGTTATTTTCTTCAGACATGATGAAATCAGAGGAAGGCATCATGGGGTCACTTTGGAGGCACATGGACATCGAGACTTCTCATTGGCAACCCAGTGATTCACACACCCTCCACCCCATGATGACAAAGTGGCTGCCACATCACCTCTACTTTAAAGTCTCCCACGTTGTATTGATAGCTACATACTTTTAAGAGATGTCTAAAGCCATCCATGCCTAGGCTAGGATTGCCATCCCACCTCCTGCATTCTTTCTGCCTTGCACACAGACCCTACACAGCACGCTGTGCTGAGGACGGCTGAGCTTCCCGGCTTCCCTTGCGTAGTCAGGTGTCTAAGTCTGGTCCGGGAGAATTTAGTGGAAATATGGGGACTCTTGTGGTTCTGCCCTTCCAGGTCTCTACCCCATGTTGAGTGGGTGTGGTGGGTCACATGGTAAGAGTGGGATTTGCCACCTGGGGTGAGAGGTGAAAGCCACACTTTGATAAAAGTGGCTGACCACTCCCACAGAGGTGCCATTCGGGCCAATAAACTTAACACTAGCCTTGAAACCATGCTAACCATGTTCTTTGAAAAGGTGTGTAAGCATGCTTATTCTGGAACAGACTTCTCCTACAAGTATGAAGACCTGAGTTCCATCCTCAGAGCCCATGTTTAAAAGCCAGCTGAGGTGGCATGTGCTTGTAATCCTAGCTGGGGAAGTGAAGGCAGGTGGATCCCTGGAGCTTGCTGGCCAGTCAGCCAGATTGTTGAATCCTAGGCTAGTGGCCTTGTTCCCCACCCCTTCCCCTCCCAAAACACAAGATGCCAGGCATGCCTTTGATCCCAAGACTTGAATGGCAGAGGCAAGCACATCTCTGTGAGTTCAAGGTCAACCTAGGGTATATAAGGAGTTCCAGGCCAGTTGTCACTACGTATGCCCAAAAAAGGATGACTCCTGAAGACTATCTGAGGTTCACTTCTGGCTTTCCCATGCACAGATGTGATTGCACACATATATGCATGCACACACATGTATACATGCTCACATGCATCCCTGCATACACATATGTACACTGCATATACATGCACACATGTAAGCATAGGCACATCTCCACAGCATGTACACTGCATACAAATGGACACATGTACACCTGCAGACATGTGTATACTACATACACATAGGATACCTGCACACACATATATACTGTACACACATTCACACCTGCACACATATGTGTACTGCATATACATGAACACATCACACACATGCACAGACATGAATACAAGTGCATACATACACACATGTATACTGCATACACACATGCATACATGCACACTCATTTACACATGTACATTGTATACACATGCACACATACACACAAGCACACACACACCTATGAATGTGCATGTACCCGTGCATACATGCACACACACATGTACACTGCATGTACATGCATACGTGCACATACATGTATAATTCACACACATTGAGACTGCATATATACACATGTATACACAAACTGCACATTGATCCGTACACCATCTACAGACTGCCCATGTCTGGTGAGTGTGGTATACACTCATCATGTGTGACACTGAAAGCTGAACATGGTTCAGGAGCACTTCACAGATGGGTTTGGAAAGGTGGAATGAAAAATCTAGAATGTTACCATTGGTGAGACAGCAGAGAGGTACTGTCACAGGGCACAGTCTGCCAGGTAACAGAGGACATCTGCCGAGTAGTTGGGTTGGCAGCTGTTCCCTGTAAATAAGCAGACAATAAACATTTTAGACTTTGTGGGCCGCTCTGTCGCAACTTCCCAACTTTGCCTTTGAAGAAGGCGGCAGGGTGCCGGCAGCTGGCTATGTGCCAAGAAAAAGTCTGCATGGGACCCAAAGTTAAGATTTTCTCTAACTGTGTCATCCCTGAATGGTCTTCTTCTGTGGATCGTGTGTGTGTGTGTGTGTGTGTGTGTGTGTGTGTGTGTGTGCACTGTACATGTTCGTACATGTTTGGGGAACTTCACATAAGTGTAACTTTTGCAGTGGAGTCTCTCAATGAACCTGGAGCTCGCTGGCTCAGCTGACTAACGAGCCCCAGCCAGGATCCTCCTTCCAGCTCTGAGTTCATAGATACATATGCCACTTGGCTTTTTAAAAATGATTTATTTATTTTTATTTTATACACCGTGGTGTTCTGCCTGCAGGTATGTCAGATCCCATGGAACTGGAGTTACAGACAGTTGTGAGCCACCATGTGGATTCTGGGAATTTTACCCAGGTCCTCTAGAAGAGCAGCCAGTGCTCTTAACCACTGAGCCATCTCTCCAGCTCCTAACCTGGCTGTTATTGGATAGTTGGAATGAGACTGAGATCTCCAGGCTTGTACAAGCGCCTTGCTGACTGAGCCTCTCCCCAAGCTCTGGATATTTTGAACTATTTAAAAATTGTAAGAGCCGTTCTTAGTTGGCAGGTCAGTTCAGACAAGGTGGGCCAGATTCAGGCTACAAACAAGGGCTGCTGAGCCCACCCTATGATTCTGGCTTCCTGGACTTCAAACTGTTCCCTCCCACATTGTGGAGCTCTGAGAGGATGGCCTCATGGTCACCCTCGGGTGGCATTAGACAGTTGACACTACCTCTTCATCCTTTCAACCCCTGCAGAGCCTGTTATCTTCTGTTTGGTCTGATGTGCCTGCAGAAGAGCCAGGCTCGTTGAGTACTTACTGTGTCCAAGGACCCTTCTGAGGGTCTGTGTCTGAATGAGATGGGATCCCATCGACATCATTTGGATAAATAGAAATTGAGGAAGAAATAAGGCGAGGATGGAGAAGTCCCCAGGGCGTAACCATGGCAACGTGACTTGTGTCACTAAGTGGTCTGTGTCACTAAGTTGGCATTCCTTCCATCCCCTTCTCCTGCCTCCCACAAGGTGGCCACATGAATGTTGGAATGTCCTGAACCTTATAACAGAAACAAAACCTCTAAGACCTTTTAAGGAGAGGGGACTTGCCTGAGGTCATAGACAGTGACAGTTATGAAAGGAAACCTAAAGTCATTCTTCCTATTCTGCAGGCTGTGGGGCTGTCGAGGCCCTGGAGCCCAGGTCAGACATCTGCCTTCAGGTTACAGGATTAGAGGCCTGAAGGTTAATGATCAGCCTCAGAGGCTCAGGAAAGTGTTAACTTCAGGACAAACAGAGGGGCCCTTTCCACTCTGTTACTGTGTGTTAGGCAGGAGGTAAGACGTGCAGGGTTGTGCTGGTGAACTCTGATTTGAACAAGGAGTTTGTCAGAGGCTCCAAGTTCATAAGGGTCACCAATGGCCAGGTCAACAACCGTGCCAACACAAACTTCCTTTTCCTAAAGACCCTGAATGTCAACTTGTCCCAATTTCTCATTCACCTGTTGGATGTTTATGGTCCCCATTTCATAGATGGGGAGAAAGAAGCTCACAAAGGCAAAAGGTTTTACCCAGAGGAGTGTGGTAAGCAAGAAGAGGCAGAGCTCTGAGCGCATGAATAGATGGGAGCACCGACAAGACCCCAGGAGGTCCTCCACCTTGCGGGGACTCCCTGCCACCTCTCCTTCCAGTTTGTCTGAACAGTTCCGTGGCATTTAGTCATTACTAATGAGGGAGCACTGTTCTAACCCAGGCTTCAGCCAAGAGTCTCTCAAGGCTGTGCTCCCCGGAATCCCTCAACCAGCAAGGGGTTTGCCTAGCTTTGAGCCTGAACTCTCTGTCTTTTCTCTGCCTGGAAGGAGCCACCTGTAAGGTTGTAGTCAGAGAGGCCGTTCAGGTTGAGGTAATCGGCTCCCTCCTTCACTCTTTGCCTGTCAGTTGCCTCCTGAGATCCTCCAATCTCGAAAAGTCAGGACTTTCCTGCGCATAACCTGTGACGCGCATGAAACAGGAGTCTGCGATGGAGGAAGGGGCTGGTGTTCGGCAGTCATAGTGACTCATGCCTGTAATTTAAAAGGCCAAGAAAGGAAAATGTCAAGTGCAAAGACAGCCAGAGCTAGACATGGCAAGATCCTGTCTCAAAAACAAAACAAAAACAAAAACAAAAGCACCACCAGGCTGCGGCGATGGTTCAGCAGGATCCCTGGAGTTTCACTGCCAGGCCAGCCAAAGCTTCAGGTTCAGGGAGAGACTGTCTCAAAGACCTAAGGTGGAGCATGATATAGACACCTAAAGTCAGTGCTTCTAGTCTCTAAACCTGTGCACACATAGGAACATGCACACAAGCGCATGTATGCGTGCACACACACACACACACACACACACACACACACACACACACACACGCATGCACGCACGTGCATCAGCAACAAACAAAAGCACATTCTATAGTTGGCAAGGTAGGCAGTAAGACCCTCTCTGCCTTTCTTCGTGTTCCCTTCCCATTCTGGGAGAGGGTTCATGGGATCATCTGCCTGCTGTCTGTCATCTGTCTCTAAGCTCAAGAAGGACTAAGTCACTCTTATTCATCATGTGAATGATATTTGGGGTGCAGTCTTGGGTCTTACAGCACTACCTGGCATATAGTAGGTGCTCAGTAAGTGCACGTAGATAATGAGTAAGCAAATGAACAGACCAGTTAGCATCTGTGTTAACCCTCTGTTTCCCTCTTCATCCAGTGAAGAGAACAGTACTTAATTTCAGGCTATGGGCTGTGTTGGATGAATTGTATTCACTAAACTGCCTAATGTAGGGGTATCTAGCCCTCCATGGGGTGCTCTCTGCCTAACTCAACAGGCTAACTCTTTCTTGAGGCAAATCCAAGAGGTTGCACAGAGGAGTTGGAATAGTCATTACTTCTGTGCCAGACCTACTAGGTGTCGGGTGAGTGCCCTAGACACATGGTGAGAGTTACGGTGGGGGCTGGCAGTTCTGGGTAAATCGTCAGTCCTGGTTACTGTATAGGCCTGGCTCGGCCACTAACCCACTGGATCCCCTTGTGTCCCCAGCCTTGACCTGCCTCTCCAGGCCTCATTTTTCAAATGCAGAGGACAACTGACTCCGTGGCTGCTGGGGGCTGTGTGGTGGCGCGAGTGCAGATTCCAGCTCTCCCACGCAGTGTACACCCAAGGCTTGTTGTCTGCGCAGCCCTTACATAAGCACCACGCTTTGGGCTGACCTATGGCTCCAGGACCCAGAAAAAGCACCCTAGAGACTTTGCCCCACAGACCTGTTTCCATTCCATCTCTAAAGCCACTTGGGTCACAGGGACACCGTGGGAGAGCCAGAGTAAATTGGGAGCAAGGAACACTCACCTTCGGTTTCCTGTTTTCCAGATTTACCTTCACCACCACTACCACCACCACCACCATCATCAAAACTAGTGCCCAAGAGAACATCTTGACACCAATATGAACCCCTACCCCTACCCACAGGTGCACACACCACACCCCTCATGCCTAGAACCACACACATGGGGTTCCCCAGCTCTGGTGTAGGCAGTGAGCAGCCTAGCTCCACATGGGACCCACTGAGGTACATATTCCCACCACCAGGGCCAGAAGACACTGCAAGCCTCAGTTTCCTTTCTGTGACTTCAGACCTGTTGCTCTCAATCCCCGACTACACAAAAGAATCTCCTGCCAGGCTTGTCAAACCTACTGGAGCCCTGCTCACTAAAGAGCCCCTACAGACCCTCTGGATAGGACTCACATCCAAGGCCGTCCCTGAGGCTGGGGAGTTCTGCCCCTGGTACTGGCAAGCTCTGCCAATGTCTGATATTGCCCCAGATACATGGGGCCCAGTGGGAAAGATACCGGGCAAGCTAGAGATGGTGAGGGCCAGTGGTCACTGGGTCAGAGGTCTTCCTCTGGGGAGTGACTCCTTCCACACACACCCCGCCCCACCCCCATCTGTGTGTTATTAACAGCCTTTGTCTTCCTGCCTCAGTGCCTTGGGCTCTGGCCTCGTGAACTGCATGTGGACGTGTGTCCCATTGCCCTAGCCATGAGCTGTTCAGCAGTCTAGGGGGAGTGGACCTGGCCTTCACCTGAGACCCCTGCTGTGCTCAAAAGGGAAGGGGCACCCCAGGACACAGCAGAAGTGACCCTGTCAGACACCATAACGTCTTGTTCTCCTTTGCTGCCAGCAAGACAACAGTAGCCTGGAAGAAGGAAGGGTGTCCCCAGGCTAGTGGCAGTAGGGGGGACTAAGAGAGGCCAAGATGAGAGCCAGATCCTTCTTCCCAGTGCACAGGGCTGACTGTGTGTCCTGATGTCTAGAAGGACACTCCATATGCATGTTCAGGATGTGTCTGTGTCCCTGAAGAGGGGGACACAGGGAGAGGGTGAGAGAGGAGAGCACCTCCAGCCCCACTGGCTTCCCTTGACACACAGCGTGTTCCTTCTCAGGACCTCCCCCCCCCCACATCACTCCAAGGTGACAATGCTCCCTCCCATCCAGGTTCCATCCAGAGTCATCCAGACTCTCCAGGGTGATGTCTCCTTCTTTCCCTGTGCTGCGAGTCCTGTGACACCGGCCCATGTGACATACTATGCTTGTTTATCTTGTGCTGGACAGCAGGACCCGTGAGACCTCCTGTCTCATCAGTGATTGCTGGGTACACAAGAGACCCAAAGAGATTCTGTGCTTGGCCCATTTGGTAAAATTTGCATACTTGAGTCCCAGTCCATCGTTCCCAGTAGCGGTGAGGTCTTGATTTCAACACAGCTTGGTCAACCTCAGTGTCTCTATGATCACTGGTGTGTCCTGGCCACCGACCCGTTACTCAACATGGACAGCCAGCTCCCTGAAGTCCATCTAAGCCTCTACCTGCAGCATATAACTCCACAGAGCATTTCTGTCACCTCTGGCCTTTAGCCCTTCCTGCCTCGCCACTGTCCCAGCATGCCTGGCTTCCTCGGCTCTGCCAGCTTCTTCTACGGCAGGACCCTTGCACCTGATGTTCCTATTTCCTGGGGCCTTTTGCTATGGCGCTCTGTGGGGCTGGCCACCGTCATACTGCAGGCTCGATGGAATGTCATCAGCTCTAGTGGCATAGCATCAATGGTACTTGGCTGTCACTTTCTCTTCCCCTGCCTGGTCGTATTTCCTCTATAACATTATAGCCACCTGAGATTGTCATTATTTTACTCTTATCTGTCTCCTATTCTAGAATACAGTCTCCAAGGGGGAAGGGGCTTTGTTTTGTGTTCTGCATTGTGTCAGTGACTGCATTTTCTTTGAACAGATAATGAATGAATGAATGAATGAATGAATGAATGAATACTGTTGCTCACATTGCTCATGTTTCCCACGTAGCCTTTAACAATGATCCCACAGGCCAGCCCTGGATTGTGTTAGGGATTGTCAGTCAGCCTAGTGCCACCACCCCCAAACATCGATGGTGGGGTGAAGTGTGGAATGCAGAGTCGTGACCTTTATCTCCCCCCTCCCATTCCCCTCCATTGCTTTTCCCTCCCCTCCCCTCCCCTCCTCCCTCCCCTCCTCCCTCCCCTCCTCCCCTGTCCCTTTGCTGTGTCTTGACCTGCCTCATTTTTTTCTTCAGTGAATAGCATCTTGGCAGTGAAATCTTGTTCCTGACTGGCTGCGCAGGAATCAGAAACTTCCCATCAGTCCCCTTTGCATTCACCAATATGCCTCCTCTTTTCTCCCAGCTGCTGTGCGGGGAAATGGACTGCGAACAGTGCCCACGGAGATGCAGTTTCTTGCCAGTTCAGAAGGGTAAGCTCTGGTCTCATTCCTGGGGAATCCCGAGCCTGAGTCAAGGGGTTGAGTGACAAAGACTGGGTGAAGCCCCAGCCCCACCAGCCCCCAGTTCTCTCCAGATGATCCAGAGTCCCGCTGTTTGCCCTTCACCCCTGTGGCTCAGCTGAGGCCCCTCTTTTTTAAAAAGGAGTCAGTAGCCAGGTGTAGATATACACGTCTGTAATCACAGCCATTTGGAGACTAAGGGAGGATGAAAAGTTGGAGGTTAGACTGGGATACATAGCAAGATGCCATCTCAAAACTTTTAATTATATCAAACTAAGAGGCATCCATGGTGGGTTATAAACACAAAGATGAGTTTGATCTCAGAATCCAGAGATAAAGAGGGAGGGAGGGAGGGAGGAAGGAAGGAAGGAAGGAAGGAAGGAAGGAAGGAAGGAAGGAAGGAAGGAAGGAAGGAAGGAAGGATGCCAAGCGTCGTGGCCACAGGGAGATTACTGGTACTCTCTAGCCAGCCAACCTTCTTGAGCGAATGAGTTCAGGCCAATGAGAGATGCCGCTCACAAACTGTGGACACCACCTGAAGGTGACTCTCAAGGTTGACTTCGGGTCTCCACAGGCACACATGCACATACAGCAAACATGTGTATCAGGGCAAAAACATGGACATATAAGCACACGGATGCTCTCCTGGGTCCCTCCTCTCAAGAGGCAAGCAACAAGACCCCCAGCCTGGGAAGACCCTCAGGCTTTCTGCTAGTCCATAGCTGCCCCCTCGTGTGTATGCGTGTATGTGTGTGTGTGTGTGTGTACTCGCATGTCTGTGTGTGTGTGTGCGCGCGCATGTGTGTGCGTGTGCATGTGTGTGTGTGTACAGCCACAGCACACATGCGGAGGTCAGAGGACAATGTTCAGGAAATCAGGTCTTTCCTTCTACCATGTGGATCAGAGGGATCAAACTCTGGTCATCTTGCAATCAATCAATTTTAGCTTTGGAGATGAGTTTTCAAATATGTTTTAGAAAGTGCCTGGTTACCCAGGGCCAGTAACTTCAGTTTCATTTACTGTGAGAGGCCAACCCAGGGCTTTATGTGTGTTAGGCAATCCCGCTGAGTCACGTGCCCAGCTTGCAATTTCTTTTGGTGGGTTGGTTATGTTTTGCTTTTTGAGACAGATTTTTCTGTGCAGCCTTCTCTGTTCTGGAATTCTCTCTGTAGTCCAGGATGGCCTTGAACTCAGGAGATCCATCCACCTCTGCCTCCCAAGTACTTGGATTAAAAGCGTGCATCACCACCGCCCTGTGCAATTTTTTTTTTTAAATCTTCATTTCTTTTCACTTTTCCTGACTTCTTGAAAAATAACTGACAAATATCAAGATGTTTTTGAGACATGTGTATGTGGTTGAGACACATGTATGTGGCGAATTGATCATGTTAGTCATGGCGGGTTAGCATACCTCTCACTTCAGACCATGTGCATACAATTCCTAATTCCAGCCACATATA
>LR750478.1:9250-41750 GCA_902729485.2 Mus minutoides
TGACAAATGCAGAAGTGGATGCTCACAATCATCTATAGGGCAGTACACAGGGTCCCCAATGTAGGAGCTAGAGAGAGTACCCAAGAGTTGTAGGGGTCTGCAACCCTATAGATGGAACAACAATATGAACTAATCAGAACCCCCAGAGCTCATGTCTCTAGCTGTATATGTATTAGAAGATGGCCTAGTTGGCCATTATGCAGGAAGAAAGGCCCTTGGTCTAGCAATGTTTATAGGCCCCAGTACAGGGGAATGCCAGGGCCAAGTAGCGGGAGAGGGAGGGTAGGGGAGCAGGGCGGGGGGAGGATATAGGGGACTTTTGGATAACACTTGAAATGTAAATGAAGAAACTCTCTAATAATAAATAAAAAAAGTGGGAAAAAAAAGAAAATTGCTCAGAGCGTAGATCTTAAGTGTTCTAACCAGAAATTTATGAATTTTAATCGAAGAATTATGTGTTGGATTTTTATTAGAGAAATTTGCATCTATAGTCATAGATTTGATGCTATCTACTCTTCATCCTTTGCCATAGCTGTGACTAGCTAGCAGACTGAACTCAGCTGAACTGCATTGGTGCTAACAATTGCACTAATTGAACTCACAGATATGGGTAACAAATGGTACCCTCTTTCCTCTCTGGTAGAGTTGATTTCTCCATATGCTTTCCTTACATACACTGCTTTTCTTCAAATAATTATGAACTTCCCAGTGACATCCTTACATATACTGCTTTTCTTCAAATAATTATGAACTTCCCAGTGACATCCTTACATATACTGCTTTTCTTCAAATAATTATGAACTTCCCAGTGACATCATGTGTAGTTTTTTGTATGAGAAGGTTTTAAATTCCTCTTTCAATTTCCCAAGTAAATAAAGGTTAGCCAAATCATCTGGCTCGTCATGAGTGAAGTTTGACAAATTCCCTGAAAGCGGGAATTCTGTCACTTACCTGAATGCACCGATAAAAAAGTCTTTATACTACTTCAGTATTTGCTTCCAGTGTATCTAGGGCTTAGACAGAAACCATACGTCCATTCTCTGTGTGGTCACATATGCATTCCTCTTTAGCGGATTTATCTCAATTCTTTTCTAGATGGCTCCTTCCATAAAATCTGCTTTTGCATTCATTAGCTTTCTCTCCTTCCTTCTGTTTTATACTTACTTATTTTTGTCCTGGTCCTTATTTTCTTTCTTAATATATACTTGGTTTTAACTTGTTCTTTCTATATTGTTTAAGAAGAAAGCAGAATTATATTGCGAATTTTGAATTAGTGGATTTTAGATTTTGTTGCCTTTCTTTAAAATGTTGACATGTTCCCTTACATAGCTGCACTGTTTAGAATCCATCTTGACCTTTTGAAGTTTGCTTTTATGGTCTATAGAAGGCCCAGAGCAAACTAAAATGGCCAGGCTAGACCCTTTCACGATGCTACAGAAAGCAAGATCTTTCCACTTTGGTGGGTGCTTTCTGGTTATTTTCGGAACTTCAGAAAAACTTATCACCAGTTAGTCTAAAGGTCAAGAGGACCACATGCAAATGTAATACCTCTTTCTTTGCAGCCTCCTATGCTCGGCTCTCTGCCTCTTGTGTTCAGCTCAACTGCCTGGAACTAGTTGGGTTCTCTGGGTGAGAGGTTGTATGGAAACTGCCTCCGAAAAGTCAGCTGGGACAATTTATAGTCCTTGACATCTTTGTTTTTTGTCACTCGGGCATCAAAGTCCTACAGTGCCAATTGTTCTATGGAAAATTTGGTTAATAGACCTTGCAATATTCTAGAGGATTGTGGTGGGAAGGCAAATATGGCTCCAACATTCACCATGGTTGGAAGCAAAAGTTGCAGGTTTAACCGACGAATACTGAGAAGACATGCAAATAAATACCAAGAAGCCAGGCCCATTCTGTGCATTTTAGTACCAATGTAATTCAGATAATTGGCACAAAGTTTCTCATAAGCATAATTCTAAGAAGATAAGTTACAACAACAAAGATTCTTAGAGAGAAGACAATATGGCTGGCCAGCATTCATAACTGCCTCAAAAGTTATTACTGTTCTTTCCTTTAACATACAGTCCTTCTAGGAAAAAAAATCCTATAATAACAGACTCACTGACATAACTTGTTAGAGCTGTAAATACAAACTCTTAACCTAAGGAATAAATACGAAACTGGAAATTTAGAAAATGAGGTGAATAAGGCAAAGGAATGAATTGGCCTCCAGTTTAGGTATTTTCCCTGTCTGTCTTGATAAGGAATTAGAAATAATTAGCTGTTCCTGTGGAATAGAACTCCCTTAACCCTATCTGAAAATAAGAACAAGCCAAAACAAAGCCTCATAAAGAGCTCTGAAGCAGGAATGTTGCTGTAGTTTTATGGGGTGTCATGCAGGCATGTATAGCCCAACCAAGTCTGCTTCACCTATATCTTCTTCAAATAGTTCAGTATAATAGTTTCTGGTGAATGTATAAAACACATTACAATCTACTAATACATTGGTAAATTTCTCACTCTTTATACTGAAATACTGTAAGTATTTCTACACAGACAGAAACGCACAAAGAAACACATTTATTATGCAGAAAATACATTTCCCATTTCAAGATGGACCCAATCGGAGAGAGAAGGCATTAATTAGATATTATATTTATGTTCTTTTAGGAAAACTGAACATATCCACTTATGAATACTTTTAGGAATAGAAATATTCTTGGTAATTGGAATGGAAATGGAAGACAACTTGATAATTACTTGCAGAGTTATAAATTAACCCAAAGAAAGATTATTACTAACATAGTTCAAATTGTTTTGCTTTGATTGGATTAGGAGTCTGTTGTATTGTATAGACTCTGCACATGGACAGTTTTAAGTTTCCTGTGCACTGCATGTGTGATTGTGTGTGTGTGTGTGTGTGTGTGTGTGTGTGTGTGTGTGCATGTGTGCATGCACAAGTATATTTGTCATGCCTGTGTATGTGGAGGCCCTAAGGTCAATGCCCAGTGTTTGCCTTTGTTTTTCTCCACCTCATTTCATTCACTCACTCACTCACTCACTCACTCACTCACTCACTCACTCATTCATTCATTTATTTGAAACAGAGTCTCTCAGTGAACCCATGGCTTTCTGTTTTGGTCCTTTGCAGTTACCCAGGCAGGAGCCCCTGATCTGCACATCTCCGTACTTGCTCTCATTGGCAGTGTTCCAGGCAGCACAAGGCTCTATGTAAAGTTCAGATGGAGAAGTGGAAAATCTGTACTCAGATTCCCCTGCTTGTGCAGCTAACACTTCACACACGGGTCTATCTCTCTAGTCCCCAACTTTAAAGTTTCAAGCCTTTATCAACACATAACAGACTAAAAGAGGCTTTTGCAAATTTATACTCACCCTAGTAGTCTATTGGACAAGCCTTTTCGCACACTGACACCGACATAGTATGTTGTTTCTAAAATAGTATATTTTCCACTAAGGTGCTAAAGGAAGTTGCTCAGGAAGCCCATATGAGAGACTCTTTTACGGAGGAACACAATAATATAGCATCCCACAAGAGACAATGTAATCTACTTGTTCAGTATGACCCATGTTTATCACATTCCATCCATTCATTGACAAGGTTTTTTGGAAGTGTGGTTTCAGCCATTGTTTCAGTATAAAGAGTCCTCTGTACACATCACTATGGAATAGGAATTGCGTGGCTGTGGTCCACACGATTCCTGGGTCTGGGAACTGAGTTGTGCCCATGAAGACATACAGTCACATTTCTATGTACCAGGGCTATTTAATAATGAGATGAAGACCTTGCCTCTTTTCTCATTTTACATGCTATCACAAAATTGGAAACATTCCTAGGAGCCTGACCATGTAATAACCTGTTAGATACTTATATTAGCCTGAAAGTTACAAAGACAATAGAGGCACAAAGTGAACCAAGAAAGCCTGGAAACTTCTATGCTGGACAATAGAAATGTTTTTTTCTTTTTAATTAGCATTCATGAAAGTGAACAATAACTAAAGAATTCCAGCTATTTGTATGCTATTTAAAAATTATTTATTCCCTTTACTTACTTATCAACCATGTCTCAGCACTATAGCTTTCTCAACAACTTACTCAGACTGTGTGTATAACTGCTAGTCATGCTTAAACCCATTAGTAATAAATGGCTAACAAACATTTTTTTTGAGATTTTGGACTTTTATTTTCACATGGTCAGAAACTTGATATCGTTCCTTTCTATAATTTATTTTATCTGATACACTCTTTAAAATATTGCCTGACACAGAATGCTTTAGACATGCTCACATCTCGCCACCACCCCCCCACAAACCCTAAATCTGTACAAGTATTGATGACTTTAGACGTTTTTGAATACACTGATTAAGTGTCTTAGAAAGGAAACAGGTCTATACCTGAAAAGTGAGCTATGTTTTCCTCAGAGAATCCCTGTTATATTAAATCATGTCAGTATAGTTAGATGTCGGTCAAAATTTATCATAAATAACTTTCCTCTCTTTATTTATGTGATTGTGGACTGGAGAGAAGAATGTTAAGTGTTTAAGTAGGTATATGAGAGGTATATCTAAATTAGGCAGATTCGTGTGTGTGTGTGTGTGTGTGTGTGTGTGTGTGTGTGTGTGTGAGTGTGTGTGTATGGTGTATGTATGAAAGGAGTGAGTGTATGTTTAGAGTGCTTATAACCATAGAGGGAGCAGAGAAAGAACATTTATGTAAGCCAACGTTTCCCCCCATTACTGCAAAAATACTTTTCTTAGGTTTTAGAAAAATGTCTAATAATGAACATGCCCAGAGCGTTCTCACTGATGGACTTTATTTTTCTTGTGTAGGACCACCTGATGAAGTTTAAGAATTATGCTTCCTTCATCGCTCCATAAATGTGTGTTATGTGCATCGTTTATGCATGATGGATATGAAGGCAGACATTGTCCCTGCATTATAAAAGCTACCTCTGATCATTCCAACATTTCCATTGATAATAATGTTAATAACATCATCTTCCAAATTCAGCTGAAAGCCTTTCAAAAGACAAAATCAGCAGGGCAAATTACACCTACAAGGGTAGGTGGTGCACGAGCTTGGGTTTGAGGCAGAGGTGAACCAATTGCCTAGCATGCACGAGACTCTAGCTTCAATCCCCCTTCCACCAAACAAAACCAAATCTCGAACCACAAAAATAGAACAGAGTAGTAATGCAAAGTAGGAAAAACGCAAAGCAACTCTAAGTGGTGCCTTGAAACTAGACAAATTAGACTTCTGGAAGATAAAGAACATTCCTACGTTTTCCTTTTCTGTCCACTGTAAAGAAGAATTGACATAACTCAATAAAAGTAGACTCATGCAGGATTATTTTCAGAAAAGTCCAACTTTTTTGATATCTACTTTTATATCGCTTTGTTCAAGTGACAACGTCCCCAAGATTCCTTGCACTGAATGCCTAAATTAGGAAGCAAAATGAACTGATCTGCACACTGTAAAGTGCTCGAGGAACTCAGGTATCAGTATTCCTCATTATTATGTAAAATGTCTTATTTTATTGTTTATTTTTGATTTCTCAATGAATCACTTAAGCAAAAACCAGATACATATGTTTAGATATCTCAAATGTTACATCTGTTTAAAATATACATACATAAAGTGTCGGACTATCTTACCATTATTAACTATAAGAAGTTTAGAGAGTGTACATATTTTCGTCCTAGCTGTATTATAAATTGC
Organism: Mus minutoides; assembly: GCA_902729485.2. Classification (NCBI taxonomy): domain Eukaryota; kingdom Metazoa; phylum Chordata; class Mammalia; order Rodentia; family Muridae; genus Mus; species Mus minutoides. The sequence continues at coordinate 14,976 of LR750478.1, forward strand.
TTCACTGATTCGTGAAAGTAAGAAAAAGAGCTAGAGAAACTGCAAAGGTATAAAAGATACAAAAAAAAGGAAGGGGCGATAGTAAAAATCTAAGAAGGAAGGAGAGAGAGGGGATACTTTTCATTATTATACATATATGAAGCATACATTGAAGGAACAACAATAGAAACCCAATTAAGAACTTTCTAGATTTAACAAATAAATAATCCAATCATATAAACTTTTCCTTTGATGCAACTTCTATTTTTCTTCATGTGGGCACAGTGTGTGCACATGTCCTCTCAGAATCCAGGACACAACTCACATGCTGCTCCTTAGGGACCATCTATGTTGTCTTTTAAGACAGGGTCTCCCACTGGGATGCAGAACTCACTGATCAGGACAGGATGCATGATGAGCTCCAGGAATATTCCTGCCCATTCTATCACACCTAACTTTTTATATGGGTTCCAGAAATCTTACATTCTATACCAAGTGAGTTGAATCCATGGCCCATGTAATTTCTATTCCTAAACTGTTTTTCCTTGTCTCATGCTGAAGTACTATAATAACCGACTTTACAAGAAAGCAGTACACTCAGAAAACATAGATGTCCAAGCAGCATTTGTCTGAGAGCAGATAAGTTGATGTCATTTAAGTCATTATATAAAGTATGAAAGTCTGTGTGTGTGTGTGTGTGTGTGTGTGTGTGTGTGTGTGTGTGTGCACATGCGCACACTCACATATATTCAAATTCTAGTCTTAAAACAGACCCTATATGAATCCTAGGTTAACTATATTGCACTTTACCAGGACACCACTGACTGATGATTTATGCCATAAATGAAATTTTAGTCACTTTCTAAGCATTTACATGGTAAAAGTGAACTCTACACTGTGTGTTTATTTGCTTGTTTTTTCTCCCAAGACAGAAATGGCCATAGATGAAGACCATATGTTTGACTACTATGTTCAAGTAAGGAACATAAAGAATGGACGTTAGTTACAAAAAACAATCAATCAATAAACAGTCTCAAATAATGCCCCACTCTGGTGTTTCATGAGTTGAGACTGGTGTGGAGCCTCTCTGCTTCTGCCCGAATCCTGCATGAAGACTTGGTGTTGCTAGGAAGATGTGAAAGCAGACCTAGTTAGGGTTAAGAGTGTCCATGCCAGCATCCACAGAAGCTCTGCTAGCAATCCCTGGAACCAGATCAACGTCTGCAGAGTTTTCTGAACAATGGCAAAGTGGTCCATGAGTCCTTCTGGTTTCTCTAGAGCTCATGAGACCAGAGAAAGAAAGGGAGGAAAGGGGTCCAAGTTGACATAACAAATGCGTTTACACTAAAGTGAAACAAAATTAGCTTCATGAGATGAAAATGTACCACGGAAGGAACTGCTCATGACTATTGTTTTTCTAGAAATGTACAGGAAGGTTCAGAGTAGCACAAGCCCTTCTACCTGTAAGACAGGGTTGCATGTGCTGATAAAGTTAGGATTTGCTTTATAAAGAAGTATGAGGTGAAGTAGATAGGCAGTGGTTATTACCATAGGTGGGAAAAGAGGAGTTTGTCTTGATCAACTTTGACAGATTGTCATAGTAGCTGGTGCGACCCAAAGTGGCTTTTATCTGGTGGTCACAGCCTTCTGTCAGGGAAAAGCAACTGAATAGCATCCCCTCTGCTCTGTGCATAGGGCAGAGACACTGGGGTGTCATTATCAGGGCTGGATGGGTGGACTCAGGCACTCCACGGTTATGCAAAGTATGTGTGCAACTGATACTGTTGGTGTGATTATCAGTGTAATCCAGTTCTATCAACCACCCCCAGAAAGGAAAGGAGGGGGCGAGGGTGGGGAAAGTTCACACTTGGGAGATGGCCTAGAAAATAGGCCAGGTGCTGGCCTAAGATCAGTTTCAAACAGTGCTGTTCATAGGAAACCTGCAGGACAATTTATACTACCTTTAAAACACACCGTCACCATAAATACTAGTTGTACTAGCTGGCATCATTTAATCTAGTGTGATTATCCTATTGACCACTGGATCTGAGCTTTAAAGAATGAAGTCTTTTGGGCTGAAACTGGCTCACTTGGCAAAGTACTCAGAAGCAACAGGATCTAAGCTCAGATCCCCGGTATCCCTGTGATAAGTCAGGAATGGCAGTGCATGTCTGTAAGCACAATGCTGCGGACTGGTGTAATGGCAGAAACAAGTGACTGACCCAGACACTCTGCCTAGCCAGTTTATCCTAAGCAGTGACCTCAGGTCCCAGCGCATACTTATATTTACACACACACACACACACACACACACACACACACACACACACACACACGAACACCTACAGAAGAGAGAAAAACAGAATGAATTGTATTTGACATAGTCAATACACTTTTTCATATGAGGTTTATAACTAGAACAATTGACATTGTATCTTTAGCAATACAGACAAAGGTTGACCTTTCCATCCAAGCCAGATTAATACTTCAGAGATTCTGAGAACTGTAAGTAAGTGAAAAAGGCCAAATGTTTTATCCAATTCTCTGAGGGCAAGAAGCCTATACCTTTATAATCCCCATGGACTCCTTTACCAGCCCAATAGAGGAAAATGTGCAAATATATTCCAAGGAAGTATAAGTCATAAGATTGAATTCCAGAGGGATCTTTTATAATAAAAGTGTAATTATACAACTTACATAAATGAGATAGTTTTCACTGGGAAATTAGGTTGTAACAATCATTGCACTATTTGCTATTTTTAAATCATTTTATTGAAATCATTGGATTTAATCATTGAAAAACACATAGCCATCTGATGATTCTGATTTGTGTGTGTATGCATCACACACACAGCCCTTAAAATAACAAGGATATGAGTAATCAAGACAGCTCTTCTTTGAAAGTTTTTCAAATGTACAATAGGGAAGAAGATGCTTTAACAGATGGGCATTTGTGTGGCACATCTGGCCTGGTTCCCTTTTATAGGACAAAATTGCTTTAAACTGACAATTAGACATAAATAACAAATCTCTTGAGCTAAAAAAAATGTCAAATATTGGGAGGTCATAAAGCATTGTAAAAAAAAAAAAACCTCCAACATTTTTAGAGTATTTAGAAATAAATACAGTATTTATTTAGGCCTATTTGGCACAAGTCATGTGATTTTATCACTGGAAGGGCCTTCCAATTGCTGTAGTCAGGGTAGGTTATGATGAGGATATATTAAGGCAAAGTGATTTTACAATGCATTTACTTTAAGAGAACAAAGAGTACAAAGAGAACGATATGATAAACAATGTTAAAGTGAATGTCAATATTTTTCTTAGAATTTAATGAAAAAGTGTTGCTGTAGACATGAGTTGATTTCATTATTAAAATGAGGGTCAAACCCTGAATTAGTATAATGCCTTTGCTGATCTGCTTTTTAATTTCTAATATACATGTTTGAGACGTAACTCAGTGTCTGACCTAATGGTATGTCAAGGAATATTTTGGGTTATATTTATATTTCACTAGACATTAACTAAATTTCCTTGAGCATTAGCAGTCTACTTTGAAAATATTTATAAGTGATTCTATTGTTTTGGCAATCTCTCTCATAGTAATAAAAATCTACCACCAGCCTATGGTCAAAGCTAACTTTTAAAATTTATTTTATATAAATGAGTATTTTGCCTACACTTATTTTATGCACGGCATGCACTCTCTGTGCTCACAAAGAACAGAATAGGGCTTTGGATCCCCCACATCTGGAGTTGTATAGCCACTATGTGGGTACTGGGCATTGAACCTGTGTCCTCTGCAATAACAGCCAGTGCTGTTAACCACTGGTCTATCTCTCCAGATCCAATACTAAATCTTTCATATGGCATAAAATATTAATGATCCTGTGAGGGAATTCTTACTATTTTTCACTTTATGACTTATAAAATATGCTTTGTAAACACATACACATGTTTATTATTTATTTAAAAAACTTTTGCATTTCCCTTTTTATATTTATTTATTTATAAATTAAGACAATCTGTGTGTCTATGTGTGCATATGTATACAAGAATGTTGAAGTATTAACTACAAAAAATACATATATAATTCTAGTTCTTATGATATTTTGAAAAGTAACAGGTGCGTTAGATATTTTTATTTAATACGGATTTAACTGCAATACTATTTCCATAAAGTACTGGCTGTCATACCTAAAAGGACAAAATGTAGAACCGTGACCATGCCATTTAGTATCTACAAAGAAAAGAGTTAGAATAATTTGTTAAACTGAAAATCTAAGCACAGAAGGAATTGTTTTTGAAGTAGGAGTACTGGCACATGACTTGGTAATAATCCAATAAAAATTATGCTACAATATAATTATACACACACACACACACACACACACACACACACACATACGTATATGGTATTTATATAGGGATGGCTATATGGTAAATCTCAAAGTTTTCTTGAGAGCAAGAGCCTAAGACAGGGCCAGCATCTTCAATTCTTCTATAACTTCACATAATATAAATCTGGAACATATTTTTCAAAGTGTAGCTCAGTTCTCAATGCACTGAAACTTTGTCCTTGATCTTTAGCTAATGAGATAACACATGACAGTTCTTCTTTGCTCCTTTTTCTTTTTAATCTTTCTTTTTCTTTTGTTGAAAAGAAAGTATGTGTGCAAGTGTTTTGTCTGCATGTACGCCTGTGCTCTGTGCACATGCAGTGCCCTCAGAAGCCATTAAGATAGAGTTGATTCCCTGAGACTAGGACTACAGATTTGAACTTGGGTCTTCCGGGAGAGCAACAAGTGCCTTTAACCACTGAGTCACCTCTCCAGCCCTTTACTTCACTCTAGTCGTAGCATTTGAATGTCTATGAGTAAATGATCCTTCAGGTCTGGGGAGCAGAGTGGGCAGAAAAACAAGGTGGGCAATGTGGAAACCTTTGTTTAATATTTGATACATGACCACTTTAAAAGTTCAAATAAACTGGAAAAGCTAAAAACCCAACTTTGGAAGACCAGGGAGTGTTCTTTTAGGCTAGGTCATGGGCTGGGCTGGAAAGTTAACACCTCACATTCAGCATCTGGACTAAGAGCAGCCCGGGGAGACTGAGAAGATGAATGAAATAACCTGACAAACTGACATACGGACAGCAACATACTTGTGCCCAAATGCCCAACTTACTGCCTTACAGGCACATGCGTGCACCATCCCTTAAGAGTATTGTACTGGGCAGTTCCTTACATCATACAACAGTAAAGGGCACACACTTTGGAGTCTGGCTGCCTTGATTTAAATTCTCCCTCTGCCTCAGCTTCCTCACCTGCATGATAGAAATAACAGCAAGATATTCTCTTAGCTACACACCTGTCACTGTCTCTTTAGTTCCTCTGTTGACACTGTGAGGAGTAACCGGATGTTACTATCCTTTTAAGAGTTAAATATGGGCACTGGGGAGAAGGTTCAATGGTTAAAGTGCTCACTGTGCAAACATTAGGACCCAGTCCCTGGAATCCAGAGAGACTGGCACAGTACTGCACATTTATAATCTCAGTGCTCCATCAGTGAGAAGCAGACCAACTTCTGAGCCAGCTTGCTGGCCTGGGACATGCAGCTGCAAAGAGCAGAACAGAGACTGTGTCTCGAGCAAGGTCAAAGGTGAGAATCAGCCCCCGAGGTTCTTCTGACACACACATGCCTGCCACATCATGGGTCATCAGTCACATACCACACACACACACACACACACACACACACACACACACACACGAGTTAAGGGTGAATGTACCTTAACCTATCCATGTCAGCTATACGCCTGTAATTATAATCAAATAACCCTTCATAAATTCAATTTCCAATCATTACAAAAAGAAAGATTTTTTTTTTATTACAGAGAATTTCAGTACTTTGGAAAGATACAAAGGATGACCCCCCAAAAAAATTTTTAAACAAATTGAATGGTGGACAAAGATACAGGTTTCTGAAAAGTAATCAAAAGCTTAAGAGAGTCTGATTGCTTCACAAAGATTTTTAAACTCTTAAAAAAAATTGAAAAAATATAATTACAGGTGAGGCATTGTAGGTGTGGTTTACGTTAAAAATAAAAACTAAACCTAAGCCCCACCCTGAAAGAAAAGGGCCTGACTTTATACCTAAAGACACAATATTAAGTACATACACACAATATTTATGTTTTAATGCAAAGGCTTTTTCATTTAATGTATTTTCTCCATTACTAGACTTGCTGATATGAATATAACTTCCTGATGTGAGACCAAAGAGTTTTAATTAAATAATCCATGGAGTGCTTAGTACAGGGCTGTGACATGATTGCCCATACATGCTAGGGATTGCTACTGAGCTGGTGTTTAACCCATGACTATGTTGTACCCTTTAAAACATGGGAACACCATATTGAAAAGTAGATTATAAATGTATCATACAAGGCTTTACACACACACACACACACACACACACACACACACACACACACACAGTACTACAGACTCTCTATGTATTCCAGACAATTTTTATATTTTTATGTTTCCTTTCTTTTTTAATTTTTTTTTTTGGGGGGGGTTTGAGACAGGGTTTCTCTGTGTAGCCCTGGCTGTCCTGAAACTCACTTTGTAGACCAGGCTGGCCTTGAACTCAGAAATCCGCCTACCTCTGCCTCCGGAGTGCTGGGATTAAAGGCGTGCACCACCACGCCCGGCTCTTTTTTAATTTTTAAAAAATTATTTTACACTCATATTTTCTTCCCCACTTCCAGTTCACCCTCCAACTGCTTCCCATCCCACACCACCTCCCCACTCCCTGCTTCCACGTGGATGCCCCCACCCTCCACCCCACCTGACCTCGAAACTCCCTGGAGTCTCCAGTTTCTTGAGGGTTAGGTGCATCATCTCTGAATGAACACAGACTCATAAGTCCTCTACTGTATGTGTGTTGGGGGCCTCAGATCAGCTGGTATATGCTGTCTGTTTGGTGGTCCAGTGTTTGGAAGATCTCGGGGGTCCAGCTTAATTGAGACTGCTGGTCCACCTATAGGGTCACCCTTCTCCTCAGCTTCTTTTAGCCTTTCCCTAATTCAACAACAGGGGTCAGTTGCTTCAGTCCATTTGTTGGGTGCAAATATCTGCATCTGACTTTTTCAGCTGCTTGTTGGGTCTTCTGGAGTGCGGTCATGCTAGGTCCCTTTTTGTGAGCACTCCACAGTTTCAGTAATAGTGTCAGGCCTTAGAGCCTTCCCTTGAGCTGGATCCCACTTTGGGCCTGTCGCTGGATAATGCTCACCAGTAATGGGCCTATTGCTACCAACTATTAACTGAAATCAATATAGAAAAGTTTCTAATCTATAACACAGGCAACAGATCTGTGGCACTAATATCCAATGTGATCATTAAATATGTTAGAACAATGGGCCGTTGTTACCCAGAGAGGAGGACAGAAAACATTCTTCTTATCAAGGATAATATCCATCAAACCAGGCATGAGATGGGAAGTCACTGTAAAGCACCGGTTCTTAGGTGTTACTTCACCTCTTCGCTTTCCACGGCCCTTCCCTTGGCTTCTTTGCTCGGAGCTGTTTCTGCAGAAAGCTCATTTCTTCTTTTTCAAAAGGCTTCCTTGTCCTCACTTTTGGTTACAGTTAGTCAGGTTAAGGCACAAGAAGAACAGGGAAAGGTGAAGAGGCAGATTGTACATGCAAGGTCACAGGTTGGTAGGGGCTTCTTCCCTCCATTCCAGGTCAGCTACAGTCCTTGCTCCTTTCTTCCCTGTCTCCTTGGTCCCTTACCATTCAGGCTAGTGCAGGTATGGCACCCAGCAATAGTTCTCTCCATGCCTCGGTGTAGCACTAACTGTATTAGTTTCCCTTACATCTAACCATCCATTGAGTGCTGCATTGTTTTACAGTTAGGATCCGTAGAGCAGAGCAAGAGTTATGGGTAGATGGCACATGCCTTTAATCCCAGCACTCCGGAGGCAGAGGCAGGCGTATTTCTGAGTTCGAGGCCAGCCTGGTCTACAAAGTGAGTTCCAGGACATCCAGGGCTATACCAAGAAACCCTGTCTAGAAAAAAACAAACAAACAAACAAACAAACAAACAAAAACAACGAAAAAGAAAGAAATCGGATCTTCTGTTACTGCTGTGAGCATAGAATGAATTGTGGCTAGGGTAAGGATTGGGAAACTATGACATCTACATGCTAATACATGTATAGTAATGGGTAGAGAGAGGAAAGTTTCCTGTGACAAGGGCATTTTAGTGGCTCTACAGGACACAGAAAATGAAAAGATAAAAGAAAAGCCTTCAATGCTCCAGTACACCAAAGGTGGAATCAGAGAGAGTTTATCTGCTTTAAAGGACCATGGTTGACCTAAACCTAGAGCAAACAAGGCTGAGGGCCACTCCCAGTCTGATTTGTAGGTCTCTGGGATTGCACTGCTGTATAAAATGAGCAATACACAAACTACTAGTTCTTGGTCATGGGGCACTGACAGGGGAAAGCCACGCATCTGTGGGTGAATAGACACCGGGGAACCTATCAGAAAATGGAAGGAGTGTGAGTAGAAAATCATGTCATATGGAGTGGGGTGAACCAACACATAATGGGCTCTGCGGACTAAGTGTAGCCTTAATCACACTAAAACATTCACATCCAATGTCATTCACACTAACGTCTTTGCCAGAGCCACTGCCCTCAGGTGTGGAGCCAACTTGATTTCTTTGTAAAACAGTTCTGCTCAGAAGCAGTGTGCCCTCCCACTGCAGAGACAGGAGACTTTCAGGCGCTTATCTTGTTAATTCTCATAATAAGGAAAGTCTGGAGAAATCTTCAACTCCACCCACCCATCATGAGACAAGCTACTAGTGCACACGACACCGCAGCAGCTGGACTTGGTGACCAGAAAGAAGCAAAGATCCAAGATAGGTCCTAAGATAAGTGCTAGAGGACCGTGGGTAAACTCCTCTAGATCCTAAGGACATTCTGCACTGGTGAAATATTATGAGCCCAGTGGGCTAACAGCTATGGAACTTCTATGCCTAGTGATAGATTTTTGTTAACTTCAGTTTTACAATCTTTGGTGGTCTCTCGATACTGGGATCAGTAGAAGCTACGCATGAATATGCTGCATTGACCTGTGCTCCAAGAAAGCTAGGCTGCCAGTTTTGAGGGGAACGTGATGCAAAGGGGGGCTTCAATACACTCTCACGATGAAAGCTCTACGGTCTTGGCTTTTTAAGATCCAGCACACAACAGTTATGAGGTAAGGTTCAGACTGACAAGTTCTAATGGTTTTGTTATCAAGATCTTTGACCAATAGCTATTCTCTATTTAAAAAGCAGCTCTTAATTTGTTAGTAATGCTAATTATGTTAGCTCACATCACACCCTATTAAATAGGTATTGTCTGAAAAAATCATATCGTAACAGAAAATGGATATAATGGTATTTCACTTTTCAATGAACTTGGACCACGTAGTTGGAGAACAAAAGATGCTTCATGAACAAGTGGTTCGGGTGTCCATGGTAACTGCTGCTACACAATATATCCCCTTTAACCTACATCAATCACCTCATGGCAGGTTATCAATAAAGCTAATAGAGAAGGAAATGTGGGACTAGCTTGTAAATGAATCTCATAGCACTTGGTGCTAGCTATGACAATTGTGTTTTCAGGTCCACTTTCGAGAAGCCAGTCTTGACATAATGGAAAAGAGATTCCTCAGCTGCCCAAATTTCACCAAGTCCTTTTGATTGTATACTGTGCAAGGAAGAAGAGATAGTCTAAGGAAATGACACATTGCATGGCTATATGGCCATCCTACAGACTGGTGATAGAGGTCTAGGGAGAGTTATACAGATGTAACCGTCAGAATTGAAACAAAATATGGTAATATGACATCCTACAATTCTTAAGTGAATTCACTATGCAGAAGGCTCCAAGTAACAAGGAAAAAGTTTCTTAGGGCATCCGTCAAAGTGTTAATACCCTAGTGTCTCCTCATTGGACCTGTTTTCAAATGCTAATAGAAGCAAGGATTGAAGCTATGGATTCAGCTACGTGTACTCCCTCTCCCCTGTAACTGATGTAGCTGCTCCCACTGCTGAGCTCAGAGTTTTTTAATGCTGAGTCCCTGGTGTTCCCCAAGTGGTCAACCTACCAGTAGTTTCCTGTTGGTCATACCAGACTCCTTACAACACAGAGAAGGGGTAGACTCATCCTCATAGGAACTAAAAGATGCTTAAGGAGGATATGTCATTCCTTCCTAAGCTGCTTAAGTGGATTTAGCCAAACACCTGACCAGTTACTGTGATATCCCTGGTCACACTGCTTCCAACAAAAACCTCTTTTGATGGAAAGAAATATAATAGATTCAAACCTACAGAATCTGTTCCCATTCCACATGTTCTATCATCCATAATCAGCTGGCTAAGTGGAGTGGTAAAATGGCCCATAATGGGGAAGCCTCTTGCATGGGTGCCATAGAGGCATGGCTGAGTGTGATGTATGGATGCAGCACTTGGCCTAAGCTATCCTTTCTTTATATATGAGTCTAGAACTAAAAGAGTTAAGATGTTTACAATTATTGTATGCAGCCAAGGCTAAACAGCATAGTCATGAACTCTTATGAGGTGCAAAGTCCTTAGTTCTGTAACACTTCAATGAGTTAGAAGATCCAGGAAGCTGCATATCCACATCTCTTAAAAATATGCCTCAACAGGAAGCTGCATATCCACATCTCTTAAAAATATGCCTCAACTTATCATATTTTCATAGTAAAATATACCACTGTTAAGTGATAACTAGAGTAGCATAATTTGCAAAAATATATGACAAGTGAATTATTTTTCAATTAGGAAAGAAAATACATATATTCTTAGAATATTTTGTTTTCATATGCACATTAATTTACCTCTCATGGTTGACCCAAATTTAACAGTTAATGCTTAATATTGCTTTTTATAATTCATATTTATCTTAAAAATTAAGTTCATCCTGAAGGATAGCAAAAAGATGTAAGGAGGACTAGTAGACTCAGGCCTTCCCACACATTCCACAGCATTATGTAACTACCATGGCAATACACATGAGAATATCACCTGCTCAGGTCTTCATAGTAAAACTAAAATTTAACATGTCTTCATAGACAAAGCATATAGAGAACATTTTATGGTAATTTTCTACCTTTAACGTCCCAGAAATGGCAATTCATGCTGAAACCAACCGAGGTTCACTCAGATTTCCAATTCTTCTTCCTCACTTATGTATTGATATTCTAGTGTTTTCTTAGCGCATTAAACACTCTAGACCATTAAATCATTTATGAAGCAGATAAAACGTTCATACCTTTCCCAAGACTACAGTTGGAAAGCTAACAAAACAAGTAGAGTTAAAAATGAACTATAAATTCCCCCAACAGCTCATTTTCTAATGAGTAGAGTACTTTTAAGTTTAAAAAGAACCATACTTGATTTCTCACTGAGATCCACGCCTGAGTACTACTGAATTGATTAAGAAGCTATACAGCTTTTCCATTTTCTGGAAACATCAGAAAGTAAGTGGGACACTCGCTAGTTTCCAGTAATGCTGGATTTAACATAATTACTGTGTTGGTGATTATGAACCTTAAAAGTTAAAGAAAATTATGTTCTATTACGAGACTCTCTTCCATGGCAGGGCCCCTATTCAAGCCCATTGCTCTATGAAGACCATTGTACATCCTTCAGATGGTACCAAAACCAATAGACACGCATGCATAACTCTCTGTGCCAAAGCTACATGGTGCGTAATGGAATGCTGCAATACTTTCTAGACTTCCGCTTTGACTTGGTGACACTTACCAGAATGGGTCCTGAGGTGTCCTGTGAGAGCGTCCCTTCTTCTACAAGCATAGCTACAGAAAGGACATTTGAAGGGCTTCTCTCCAGAGTGTAACTTTATGTGTCTCAGAAGGTTGCCCTTCTGGGTAAAAGAAGCTCCGCACTGGTTACAGTGGAAGGGCCGCTCACCTGCAGACAGAGCGGGAAAGACCAAACTGGTTATTATAACAGAAGGATTTGCGCTCCACAGTTAACCACAGACAATTCCCCAGGTTCACAATGCTCATCTTCTGTGTACCATGAAACCTTCAGTCTCCTAGAAGATCTCTCTGCTAATACTAATGTCTCAAACTTCAGGTCAAGTAGTCATTTGCTCAAACTCGACAGTAGTCCGGCATTGACCAAGAGTAGTAATAAAAGCACGGAACTGCAACTGTGCAGTTAGCTGTCACTATTGAACTGACTATGCCTTTCACGCAGTACTTTAATCCTCACAGTCATGTTAATATGGAAGAAACACCCATTTAAATTTAGGGATGAAGAACCGGAAGTTATCAAGAGCTCAGTATCTGATGATACTGACAGTGAGAACTGAACCTGGCCAGCAAGAGGATTCAAACCCGGCAGAAACAGCACATAAGGCTTCAAAGTTCAATAATGAAACCTCCAAACTGAGACAACATCCTGTCTCTTGGCCATTAACAATGAAACTTTTGGTAAATCTGAGAAAAATCTAAAAAATATCACCATCTTTACAAATATTTTCTGTACATTATTTTTAAAAACAAATAATAGGTATCGTTTCTCATGTTTCTCTATAAATGAAACAATTAAAAACTATATAAGCCTGTACTATCAGCTTTGACTATTGCCCTCAACTGGCAGTCACTGAAATGACCAAAGTTTATATTAAAAAAAATCATATAGGCAAGAAATCAGTAAAACTAACAAGATCAAATGGATAACATTATTAAATCATGAAGAAAATACTCTTATTCTTCATATTCCTGTCACTAAGCATAGATCAAATAAATGATAAACTGACATATGAACATATGGTAAAAATATCTCATCCTAAAACTCAAAGTTAGAAGACAAACCAAATTATATAGCTGACAGGATCCTTTTCTGTATTTGTTACATGATAGGTGTTATTTGCAGTTTTCATAATTTTTACTCTGGATTGCCATGTTCATGTATCTTTATATTAATGTGAGGTATGCCTCAGAATATATTTGGCCCATTATATAATGGAGGCACAAGGTTCCTCTATTAAAGAAAGCTAGGAAGCAAAACCAGATAAGCTTTGGTCACTTTCTAACAGCAGCCACTGCATAGTCCATCATACAATTTTGTTACAAAACCTACAGAAATTAAAACCAGGTAAGATCAAGTATATATAGGATTCTACAGCATTCTTCCTTTGTGAAAGTTAATGATGCACACACTAAATGCTTGTATATAGGGCCTTAAAGATATGGAGCTGTTAGAGCTAAGCTAAAATTAAGTCCTAAAAAAGAGAAAAACACTTAAAAAAATCATCATATTAAAGTTACCTTACACTGAATTTTATTTAACTAGTTTGATTTGCTTAAGTCTAAAACACCTAGAAGAAGCCTTACAACTTAGTTTTGAAATCTAACTCCAGCTAGGAGTGGTGGTACATGTCTTTAATCCCAGCATTTGGGAGGCAGAGCAGGGTTCAAGGCCAGTCAGGTCGACATAGTAAGACCCTATCTTAAAAATCTAATTCTGATCAAATGTTCTGTTTGGTTTGTTGAGTCAAGGCTTGCTGTGTAGATTTAGTTGGCCTTGAACCCAGCCTAAAAATGTCCAACTACTTGTTTATGGGTAAATGCTGCTATGGTTGGCTTTTAAACCTAAGTTTTTAAGATCCTTTTAAATTTTATACACATATACAACGTAGCTTTGATTCTTTAATTTTTTGTCTCCAAGAAAATAACAGAGTGCACCTTTAAAAATCATAATTATCTATTCTCCACCCTGACATGGAATTTTAATAAAAGGAAAGACAGGGGATCTTCAACAAAGTAGCTTTGTAAAAAAAAAATAAAGGGAGAGAGAAGAACTAATATAAATTGTACTTTTCACTTCTACTGTGAGGGTTGGCTCTTGGATTCTTAAGTTTTTCCTAGGAAAGGGAAGAATCAGGGCCCAATAATATTGAAAAGAAATTAAATTAGTAGTTCTGTTGAAAACACAATCTGAAATCATGTTTGCTTTTGCAGTAAACTGATATACTATCTTTAAAACATTTATAATCTTTGAGTTGATAGTTTTAATCCCTACACTAAAGTAGTTAATTCAGTATTTAAAATAATGCTCGTCTGAAAAGAAAGTAATACTAAAGGAATCCCCCTTTTGAAGGATTTTTAAAACTAGCTTTAAGCTAATTTAATCAAGTTTTATGAGACTAGATATGTGGGTCAGTTAGCAATGAAAGGGTCACTAGGTACATCTGGGAATATGGCTCTGTTGCTGATCGGACATGGAGGCCTCTGTCCATAGGCATGAGCTGCAAAGAACAAGGCAAGATGGGGTTTAAGCTGTAGCTCCTTTCTGATTACAGAAAAGGCTCTCGCAATTTCAGACAGATCTGTCTTTGGGAAATGTGAGTTACTATTAGGTCTCTGTCAATGTTCTCTACCTGACAGTTGTCAGTTTCAGGCTTTACTCATTTTACTATGAAATCTGCTTAACTATTGCTTCGTGCCTTGACTATAATGAACTAACTTGCATTCTGACAATACACTGTGTTACTGCATTCAACACTGAAGCTGCAATTCCAGTTACAGTATCAGCAACACTACTATTGGAGAAGAGGAAAAACCAGATTAATTTTGGCTTTGTATACATATTTAAATTGTAGGAATACTCCAATACAGTTTGTGTGTGTGTGTGTGTTCATAGCTACTTAGGAAAAAATAGAAACTAAATCAACTCAATTTAAAAATTTTGTAAAATATTAGGATCCTGATATTCAGTGTTATAGGAAATTTCCCAGGTTAGACATTGAAATACAGATATAATTACCTTGGATTTAGGTAAAAAGTTTTCTCTCTATAAATACAAAACAAATGTATAATGCCATGAGAACTTTATACAATATATTTGAATTATTTTAATTTGATCTTTAAACCAAATGGATAATCAGATGGCTCTTTTTGAGTGAATTTATGTTTTATATAAAGTATTAAGATGGAAACAAATGTTTTAACATGCCCACAGATTTCTTCCTTATATTTCTAATACTACAGAGCAGGCAATTATAAAACAAACTAAGTAACTGCATTTGTGACTGCCGATCTTTCCAGTGGTGGGTGATCAGAACACAGGACTAACAGTGAAGACATTGAATTGAGGTGTGGGCATGGTATTCCTCATGTCCATTGTCAAGCTGATTGTGGGTTCTGTTTGTGTTTCATGGCTTATGGATGCTCAGGCTGGCCTTGAACTTGTTCTGTAACAGAGGCTGGCCGCAAGCTCCTGGTCTTCCCTGCTTCTGCTTCTTGGGATTACAGGAGTGCTCCATTAGGCTAAGCTGGTATCTTTCTTTACACGCCAGCCCACCAATCTACTGATTGCCTGAATTAGTTTACATATCATTTTTATTGTGGAGAAATGGCATTTCAATAATGTAAATAATTTCATACACATTTAAAATGTGTTTGAGCATTTAAATGAAATACAAATTATAGGGACCAGTTGGCTTTTGTGACTCAAAAATCAAGAATGTGGTCCTGTGTTGAGTTGTAAAACCAATAACAAATGTTAGGGAGCCTTGAAACCAACAATGGCTGGAAAATGCTGTAATCTACAAAACAGGATACTGGATGCTTAGTCAAAGGAAAAGAAAGCTATATCTCATTGGGAAGCAAAGGTAAGGCTTATCTATATTTATAATTTTCTCATACATTCATTTCACATCAAATGAGTTACTACCCCTTTTTTCCCTGACCCTGTATTCCCAGTGAAGAATGCCTGGAGATTCTGATGGAAATATTACCTGATTACTTACTAGTGTAGCAATGGCAAAGAGGTAACAGCAAGCAATTAAAAGACACTAGAATGGGCACTTTAGGAAAGTACTAAAGAGAAAGAAGAAAGGTGCCTTAGATCTAATACCCCATGTAATTGGAAGAAATTGGTTGGGTTTATATGTTTTTATTCACAGTCAACAGTATATTAGATAATTTATGAGCTAAAAACACTCAGAACAAGCTTCCCAAGGACCTCCCAAAGGATTTAAGATGGTGGCTTTTGTTTAGCTACATTTTTTTTTAAGAGTAGGAAGCTCTAAAATGAAGATAGTATTTCCTAATATTATATAGAAAACAGTTGGATTGTGATGATATCTTCTGTGCTGTTTTGAGTAGGAATGGTTCCCATAGATTCATAAGATTGGTTGCTTGGCCCATAGGGAGTGACACTACTAGTAGGTGTGGCCTTGTTGGAGAAAATGTGCCACATTGAGGTCTCAGATGCTCAGGCTAGGTCTAATGTGGCAGTCTGGCTGCTTTCAGATGAAGATGTAGAACTCTCACCTCTTTATCCAGCAGCATGCTGCCATGCTTCTTACCATGATGAAAATGGACTAAACCTCTGAAACTGTAGGCTACCCCCAATAAAATGGTTTTCTTTATAAGAGTTGCTTTGGTCATGGTGTCTCTTCACAGTGATAATACCCTAACTAAGACACCTTTCTATACCTAGCTTAAAGAAACACAAATAAGCCTGTCACCAAACAGTATTACAGTAGAGTTGAAAATATGACAATCAACTGGGACCCATCAAGTAATCAGAAATGTAAAGTTAAGGCCTAACTTAAGATCCCACTCCTAACAGAATGTCACAGTACCCAAGGCTTCTCTGTGAATATTAACTGAAATTAGCAAAAGCTTCCCAGATCTGAAAGATTTCTAGTTTTTTAAAAATAGTTCAGTAAGGCAAAGGAGTTTGTGTTGTTGGGTGAACTTCAAATGGTTGCTCGGTTTATTTCTCTTGACTTTACTAGTGAGTCTCATAGTTTAGGACCTATGAGATCTGCGTAGCTATTTATACTCAAGCCTTATACCAATTACATCATACTCAGTATTTAAATAATTCCATTCCACTCTTGTAGAAAATATGAAGTGGAAAGAGGAGTAGGCGTTGAACTATTTTATCTAAAAATCAGTGAATTTTACAACAGATACAGTAAAATACAAATTAAATTCTTCAAGAAAGGGTTCTCATGTTCTTTGATTTTCTTTACTAATAGCAGGAAAGATTTATTAAAAATCTTCCCAAACTAGTATTTCATATAAACCTCAGCCTTAAAATTATCAGTACACAAAACTCAACGGCATAGTAAATGAACTGTTTTAATATTCCAAATGAAGAAACTTACTCACTTAAATAAATATTTTATGTTCTTCAGGGCACACACACTAAAATAATAAATGTAGCGTTGTAAGCTCCTTTTCCAAGCTGGTATTATTTCATGAGCATGGAGTAAGACTAGATTAGTTTTATCGTCCACTCCTTTATTCTTGCTAACTTTTCCCAAGAAATTTAAAATATTAAAGAAAAATTCATTGGTAATATAAACATTTTAAAATATCACATTCATTAAAATGAATATTTATAACAAAACAAAAAGCAAAAATACTATTTGTTATGGTTAGAAAAATACAAATGTTGCAAAGTGAATAATATGATTACATTAATCTGAATGTGAAAATTCAACTGTCATTTAAAAGACATCAGCCTTAGTTTATGATCACACTTTATAATAAAAAGTTGTTGTATTATAGTAGCCCAACTGTGTGTTCAAACTAAACTAATCCAGGAATCAAGAGTACCATAACTCCAGCCCCACTCGTGACTTTTGCTAGACAACAGATAAATGGCAGATCACTTGATTTTTCTTCAGTGTGCCATGAGAGGTCTAAAAAAATAAATGATTAATTATAGAACACATTTTAGGATACATTTTTAAGTTGATTATTTTGAAGTCAAATTTAAAAATAGAAATTTCACATGATTTCTCCTTTTTTCAGAATGAATGACATTTTAAATAGGGAATATTAATTTTAAATATTTTGCTAGCAAACAATACCATGGTTTATTCATAGATATAGTCCTTTGACTCTATTTTTTGTTTGTTTGTTTGTTTGTTTCAAAAGGGTCGCACTATGTAGCCTTGGCTAGCCTAGAACTCACTTTGTATACCAGGTTGGTCTTGAATTTACAAAGTTCCTCCTACATCTGCCTCCCAAGTGCTGGGGCTAAAGGTATGTACCACCACACCTAGCTTCAAAATTTTTGTTGCTGTTTGATTTGTGGACAGTCTCAATATAGCATAGGCTGGCCACAATTTTATGTAAGTTAGGATGGCCTCCAATGCTGATCCATCTGCCTCCACTTGCCAAAACACTATGGAATTACAGGTGTGTGTCACTGTGTCCTGCTAAACTTTGTAAAAGATTAATGTCAATCTTTAAAACACACACACACAATTTAATTGTGTTGTTTTTACCTACTCTTTCCTTCCATTCTCCCCTTGCTATCCTTCCTTCTTTCCTCCTTCCTTCTATCAAAAACTCTGAGTAGGTCTCTATAGCTCCTTCCTCCTTGCATCTCTCCATGCCTAAAAGCTTATATTAAATTATCCACAGGCTTTTCCCTCAACTAATTCCACAATTCCATGTTTCTGTCTACATACCTGCCACCCTTTGACATATCTAACCCTACCCATCTTTTTCCAGAGTTAAAACTAAACATTACAAGATGGTTACATCCTTGAACTAGAGAAAGTACCTGTCAGCTCCAGAGACCTTTGGTAGGCAAAGATTGATCAGAAATAAGAATCCAGTAAGTTGTCTAAAGTGGAAATGGTTTCTCCCTATAAAAATGTGTGAGTCCTATTCTGTAATATAAGAATAGCAACTCTGCTACCTGCCCATGGGTATGGTCAAATATGTATACAAACATAAAATGGTTGAACTACCCAATGAAACTCTCCTATACCTTTTGAATCCTTATCATATTATTGCTCTATTAAGAACTGTGGAAACGGAATCCCATACTTCTTTCCTGACATACTATTCAGATTTGAGGCTGGAAGTCACGACCCAGGCTACTTTCTGCTTCCCAACAATCTCTCACTAGGAGAATTCTGAAAAGGTCACTTCCTATTGCCACCCCTGAATAAAAGGAAAGAGAATAGGTGTCAGGTAATATCAACATCAGACGCCACAGGCAGTCATGGGGTTATGCGTTCAGCTGCTTACCAGTGTGACTCCTTTTATGTACCATAAGCACATTGGGCCCAATGCAAACCATGCCACAGACGTCACATTTCAGTTTACCATTCGGAAGCCGGATTCCTCCCTCGCCTTGAAGGTCCTGGACTTTCCTGTTGTCGGCCACCTCACTGCTCTCAATTAGGGGTTCTTCCAGGCTGCTCCCCTCATCGTGGGCCCTGATCTCATCCTCACGGCTCAGGGGCTGCCTGAGTGTAAGAAGTAGTGAGACGTAAAGGTCGAAATGTCTTAAACGACACTAAATTTTCCTTAAATTTTTGTGAACAATAAGATACATTGGAGGTGACGAAAAGACGGGTGACAGTGAGACACCTTACCTACCTTTACTATGTGATTCAGTTAGGTACGACACTAGTTACGAGAAGTCCACTCTTTCGGAAACCCCTCTCCAACGACAGCTCAGGGGTACTCTCGGTGAACAAAGGGTCCTTCACTTCTTCATAAGCTCATTTGTTTCACTTAGCTCTGTGGCCTTTCTGCAGGTCATTAACTAAGTCTTGCATGTTTTTAAGTTTGCATTTTTAGAGTTAATAAGAATGAAAAGCATGTGTGGACAACACAAGGTTAAGTATTGCTTAACCCGCTAAGCCATGCCTTGTCTTAATTTAACAATCATATTTATTTCGCATTCTCTGCTTCACATCGCAGAATACCTGTGTCAACCTGCTTCTGCACAGAGCAAGAGAAACAACTCAAGATCTTAATCCCACAAATGTCTGTCACATAGGAAGGCGCACGGTCAAGGCAAATGTCTCTGAGTCCAGACTGAACACAAACATTCAGCTGAGAGCCGTATCAATGTGAGGTAAAGTACCTGGACCTTGCCAACTTAAATGACCCTGCTATTGTTGCTGAACGTGCAACAAAAGTAGTTTTCTATGGAGCATGCTAGGCTGTCAACCAAAATATGCTAACACTGATCTCTCTAAACCAAAGAGCCACTAACGACAGGAGTGGCATAGCATACATGTACACACTTGCGACTGTTAAGAAATTTGATGCCTTTTGTTTGCTGTTTTTGGATCATCCTACAGAAAAGCTGGAATTCTGTTAACACAACCCTCCGTCTAAACTGCTTAGTCTTTTTACAAAGCACAGGCGGGCTTTAAGTTAAAATCAGGTGTTTGTCCTTTGAGCTTGAAAGTTTCTTAAGAATCCACTGAAGCTAACCTACAAATTCGCTCACTGCTACCTGGATAGAGGAAATGAGTTCAGAAAAGGAAAATGTGTTCTTATTATTACCACAGTTAGTTTCTTGAAATGACATATCCTGTCATTGGTCACAAATGCTTATCGGAGCAGGGTGCCATTGAAATGGCTGGTTCTGTTCTGCTCTCCAGAGCTCTCTCTTCAGAGGATGTTTGCTACAGAGTGCCAGTCATATAACCCCAAACTAATTACTTAACCTATGAATCTTGTATTGTGCATTTGAAAAGTAGCAATGACTTCATGTTGCTGAACAAGGCTTGGGCAGGACAGTTTGGTGAGGGTGAAGATGCATTCTTAACTTGCTAACCACCTTAAAGAAGTTAACATTTCTCTCGTCTGCCTTTAAATGGAGATGATACTGTCTCCACTTCTCAGGGTTGATCTGAGCATTAAATTAGTAAGCTCAGTAAACCTGCTTCTCGATTTTTTGTTGGGCGATGTAGCTCTACAATTATTTTGTAAGACTTTGGTGAAGACCAATGAACTGCCATGATATAAACTATTCTAAAATCCTCAAAAGGACAGTCACCCTCACTGAATCTAGCAGTGTAGAAACTGAGATGATCCTACTGGATGTTGAGAGAAGAGAACGTTCTACTCAACACTACAACCCAAGCATGCCAAAGACTTTGCAATATGTGGGAGATATTTAAGCTGTACGTAGTCACAGGTGTTACTAAAATCACTATGTGTTTTATTCTGCCAATCCAGCCACACATTACAAATTATATGGCCTTGAGAAGTAAGACAAAACAATATAAGGGATAGAGTGTGAAAATGAAGTCATTTTTAGCCAATGCTCAAAATCTCTCGGTCTCCTCAAAAGGAATCATGATCATAACGTTCACATTTAGAGGTCTATCTGGATCCATTTAAAATGTAATATAAATTATGTAACCAGACTGTCATCAACACAAATTACATGTTCTATTACATTTACAGATGTTCACCCAGAAGGATCAGTGTGAAAATCTTGTATTTTCACATGCATTTACAATTATGAGAGTTCACCCCCATAAGTTGAAATGGTTAGCAACATTCTTTGCCCACTTTTTTTTTTTCCTATCAGGTTTTCAAACTTTTGTCACTGAGTTGAAATGTTTTTAATTTTAATATTTATTTATTTATTTATTTATTTATTTATTTATTTATTTATTTATTTATTGGTTTTTCGAGACAGGGTTTCTCTGTATAGCCCTGGCTGTCCTGGAACTCACTTTGTAGACAAGGCTGGCCTCGAACTCAGAAATCCGCCTGCCTCTGCCTCCCGAGTGCTGGGATTAAAGGCGTGCGCCACCACACCCAGCTTGAAATGTTTTTTAATCTGGAAGTTAGGAAAACAAAAATGTCCAATACCTAAAACATGATTGCACACCTACAAGAAGAACCTACAACCAAAAACATAAGACAGATTGTCAACCAGAGAGCATGCTGCGAATGCTGGACAGTAGTCTACAGGGGAGCATATTGGGAATGCTGGACAGTAATCTACAGGGGAGCATATTGGGAAGGCTGGACAGTAATCTACAGGGGAGCATATTGGGAATGCTCGACAGCATTACTTCTGCTTGAACTTTAGATCTCTCTGCAAGATACCTCACTATGTATATGTGATAATTCCAAACCTAGGGATAAAAACTCTATTAGGAACACTTATCTCCAGCATTTACCCAGGAACTTAGTCCTGTGCTGCTGATGTATTTTTCAAATGTTTCAACTTACCATTTTATTCATGAGTGACTAGTGTTTGACTATCAGTGCTTAACCAGCATAAACCTTGCCAGAGTTCCTCTTCAGAACTCAAGAAGTACATATATGTGCAGATATTTAGCATAGGAGTACTGACCTCTCAAATATCAAAACAGGACAGAATTATACAAAATATGACGTGATTTTAAACAGCAGATTATCTTTTTCCTTAATGGGAGGACATTAAAATGAGGACATCCCAAAGCAACAATGAACATGGATAAAATGCCATTTAAAAAGAGACTGTGATTGCTTTCTTCTCTCTCCCAAGTGGGACTGAGGCATCCTCACTTGGGCACTTCAGCTTGTTGACCTTTCTGAGTTCTGTGGATCTGTATCTTGGGTATTCTGTACTTTTTTTTTGCTTATATCCACTTATTAGTGAGTACATCCCATGCAAGTGGACAGGGAGGGGGAGTAGGAGGGAGAAGGGAACCTGATCTGGTATTGGGTGAGGGAAAAGGACTGAAGCCCTGAGGGCCGGCAGAAAGAATGGAAACAGGAATACTCAGGAAATAGGAGGATGGGGGGATCCCCCAGAATGCATCAGAGACCTGGGAGGTGAGTGATTCTCAGAACTCAAAGGGTGGGACCTTAGATGACATGCCTGACAGTAGGGAGAGGGGACTTATTGAGCTCACTTCCAGCAGGAAGACAGGACATCAAGTGAGGGCAGGGTTGCCATCCCACAGTCACATTTCTGAACCATAATTGTTCCTGTCTGAAAGAATTACAGGAATGGAATGGAGAGGACCCTGAGGAAAAGAAGGACCAGGGACAGGCCCAAAGTGGGATCCAACTCAAGCGGAGGTCCCAAGGCCTTACATTATTACTGAGACAATGGAGCGCTCACAAAAAGGGACCTAGCATGACTGTCCTCCAAAAGACCCAACAAACAGCTAAGTCAGATGCAGGTATTTGCATCCAACCAATGGACAGAAGCAGTTGACCCCTGTTGTTGAATAAGGGAAGACTGATATAAGCTGATGAGAAGGGCAATCCTGTAGGAGGACCAATTAATCTGGACCCCCGCGATCTCTCAAACACTGGATCACCAAACAGAGATCATACAGTAGCTGATTTGAGGTCCCCAACGCACATACAGTAGATGACTGCCAGGTCTGCATTCATTCAGAGATGATGCACCTAATCCTCAAGAGACTGGAGACCCCAGGATGTATAGAGGCCAGGTGGGGTGGGAGGTAGGAACATCCATATGGAGACAGGGGAGTGGGAAGTAGGTATGGGATGTGGAAAAACTGGAGGGTAGATCAGGACAGGGGAATAAAATATAGAGTGTAAAAAATAAATTAATTAAAAAAACAAAAATAAAAGAACACAGTGAATTCCAAAATAAAAGAGACTGTCAGATTAAAATATACTCATGAGGACCTGTTCTTTCT
This sequence comes from Mus minutoides, assembly GCA_902729485.2. NCBI lineage: Eukaryota > Metazoa > Chordata > Mammalia > Rodentia > Muridae > Mus > Mus minutoides. The sequence continues at coordinate 38,475 of LR750478.1, forward strand.
AGAAGAATAAGCAGGATGCAAACACTGGGGAGATGTTTATTTTTGCTGTAACTGAGACAGCAAAATAACATTACTGTAGTTATTGTAGTGGGTTTTGTGCTGCTGATGCTGTAAGAGATCCTGCTAATCGTGTGTAACTTTATGCCCATTGCTTTCCTTACAGATTAACTAGAAAAATGTAACACATTTAAATACACATGTCATAAATTAAACTTCAGCAAAAACGGTAGTCCACATGAAAAAAATCACATAATAACACAAATTCCAATGCCTGTGTCTAAAGTTAGGTTGAAATTCTATGTCAAAGAAGCAACAAATTAAATCCTAATATTAAACAGTATTATACCTAACTCCAAAACACTATGGTATAATTTATTGTCTGTATACAGTATTCCTATATATGACAGAGTACCTATAATATTTTAAGTATTTAATGTTAAAATGTTAAAATGTAAGTATTAGGGAAAAGTTCAAATTTTCACATTAATAAAGAGTTGATTATCAGTGTTTGAATAAAAATATAAGCCTAGTTTAGTTTTCAAATTTTTGAAATTGGAGTTCTAATTTTTAGTATATGGATTATTTTTACAATGTAGTCTAGGAAGTTATTCTCATAAAAAGGCTAATCTTATTCTATATAAGGCTGAAGCTAATTTCTTTTTATGTAAGTCTGATGAGTTCTTCCAAATTGTGTATATCAAGGCTATACAGGAACTCTTTGGGGGAAAAATGACTTCTTGGACAATAATCTTCTATTAGCGTCTTCAGTAAGCATGCTGAGCTATCTAAACTACCTACACGTAGAAGCTTCAGCATCCTCGCCACATGTGTCCAGATACGGAGCAGGAAGTAGAGAGCCACACTGCCCTTGCCTTCTCTCATGGGTGAGGTATTAAGGAAAAATGCTGATTGAAAATTTACATACAGGTAAACAGATTATTATAACACATACACACACATACACACTCAGTAGCATGTGAAAAACAGCAAAATAACATTAGTATTAGTTTCACAGCTGTTAAGAGAGTAATTGAATTGGATGTATGTAGCAATGCGATTTTGCTTTCCTCCAGAATTATGCTAAATCAAAAGTAGAGTCGTTGATGAGAGATAACTACAGAGTTAAATGTCTCCATGTCTGAGTGTTACACTTGCACCATTTCCCTCAACAGCAGGAAACAAACACAGGTCTTTCTTACAAATTGGCTTTTCACCTGTGTTTCGAGAAAGAACTTAGATTTGGGTGAGTAAGACAGGGATAGAATCTGGAAGACTTGAGGGAAGGGAAGAATATGATCAAAAATATTTAAATATTTTTAATTCAAATATTTTCAATATAAAATTGTTTTAAATAAGAAGATATAATAATAGTAATGAAGTAATAGAATCAAGATCAGGAGTACAACTCAAACAAAATGCTTGCTGAGCATATACAAAGAGCCAGTTTAGGTCTCTAACACGACCTTCTCACCAAGAGAAGAATGTGTTAAAATACTGGCTGCTGTTTTGTTTAACATTTATTGGAGGTTGATGATTAAAAGTAAAACAAATCCCATTAACTTAATAAGAAACTCACATTAACAAGACAGTATGCACATAGAAAGAGGACATGAAGGAATTCTTGCCTAAATGCAGTGGATATATCACTAATACAATTTACTTACACAACAAACTTACTGAATGAAATAATAGATGGTTAAGGAGAATTTCCTTTAGACATATTTTGTTTATATAAACTTTCTACAACTTAAAATTTTATTACTAGTATGACCTGATTCTGTAAACCCACACACATATTAGTTAAGCTTCCTGGACTGAGAAGTAATACAAGAGACTTGTGGTTTCATTTGCAAGCCTGTATGAATTAATCATATAGAATACAGGATAGAGTTTAATGGATTATTTTCTGTTAAATTGGTGGCTTCTGTTTTTTAAAGACAAATTTAAAATTTCAGTTTTTGGTGTGGTGTTGTGTGTGTGTGTGTGTGTGTGTGTGTGTGTGTGTGTGTGTGTGTGTGTGTGTAAAGTACATGTAATAGCTAAAAATCTACCAACAGGCCCAAACCAAATGAAAATCATCATAACCAGGGTTATCTTAAAGTATATGCAACTCCTTGTTGAACTGTCAAGGGAATAAAAACTTTATTCCTCTTCACTGTGGATACATGATGGGTAAATCTTGCAAAATAGCTCCCTGATGAAATCCTTAAAGTATTTATTTTATAAAGGGTCAGGAAAGTCCAGACACCAGTGTCCCCAAACAGTAGCTGAGCTGTTCGTGGGCAGTAGTCTGAGGCTGTTCATATCATGTGAATGTGTGTGTGCATGTGCCTGTGCGTGCGTGAGACAGAAAGAGACAGTGTGTGTATGTGTGCATGTGCGTGCACATGATTGTGCTAATGTGTGCTTATCTATGCATTTGTGTGGAGGTGTCCAAGTTGGGTGTATTCTTTAATCAGTTTCCACCTTATTTTTGAGACAAGGTCCCTGATCCTGGACCTCACTCCTTTGCCTCTGCTGACTGGTTAAAGAGCTCCATGCCTCACCTGTTTCCACCCCCACCCTCACTAGCACTAGGGCTACAGATACGTGCCCCCAAACCTGGCTTCTGTGAATCCTCACATGGGTGCTGGAGCTTCACAGTCAGGTCCCTATAAGAATACTTTCGGCACCCAGGAAGTAACACCATCTCCCCAGCCTCCCCTGTCCAACTAGGTGCACCACTGAAGCCAAATCTCTCCTCACCATTTTTAGCAAAGTTTTCAGTCCACAAAGTTCTCTTTCTGTGAAACTTATGTTGGCCTAACATGGTGGCTATTTCATTAACACATAAACTTTAACTCTACAATACCCAACATTATGGTCTTCAAAGAAGATATAGTATATATGCCGTGGTGAGCCTCTGACACTAGCCACTCCCTATACATTTTGTTGAGCAGCTGCTGCTGACTTGAGCATCTTACTTTACTTATATTACTGAAAACTTGCAAAAAGTTAACCACACCCGAGAATCTTCGCATAGAGATAGGTTTTAAGCATAAAACATCTTCAATATGACATCACCATAGAACAGGAGCGAACTCACACTCTACTAAGAGATTTAATAGTCACTAAAGTCTAGTTCCATCTTTATATTATTGGTGAAAATATGGGCAAAATAACATTTTTTAATTGCACAGCTATTCAGAAATTGAGGCTGGGACCCAGCTCTCACTGATGACCAAATTCTCGCCGTATCTCCTGCTCATCACATACAGGGAAATGGCTAGTTATTAG
>LR750478.1:46750-106560 GCA_902729485.2 Mus minutoides
CATGCACAATGCATGGTGCTTTCTGTCTGGATAATAGAGAGAGTTATATCTGTACACACTGTGTTTTATTATACCTTTTATTAATTTGTGATTTAGCAGTGAAAGTCTGGTCCTTGTTACCTATAGTTACACAGGCTACCTTCAAAGAGGCCAGGCCTACTTACCTGAGAGATAGAGGAAATGCTACCTACTTACGTCATAAGTCACCCTACAAAAGGCCGGGTTCTTGAGCTCCCTCTACTCTGTAAAGTTTATATTTCCAAAATATATCAGACTACTTAAAAATTTCATATAAATAACAAGTCATGAAATTAGTACCTATTGTCACTTGATATGGCAATATGCACTTATCCATAAAAACACATTCTTAGGTTTAGAGTTTGGATAAAGGTACAACTTTTAGATGATGCAATTAAACTTCTGACTGAAACACAACATTCTTAATTCTGTCTCTTACTATATTTCTGAAGGTCATGGACAGAACTAATTAGTTATAAATGCATGCACATGTACGCATGTTAAACACACTGGGAACCTGGCTGGCTCGGGTGAGGTGGGATGTTCTTTATTACGCAATAAAAGTGCGGTGCTGAAGCAGAAGAGACTGCAGTGTTATTAAAATGCCACCCTCACATGTTGCTCTCGGCAGACTCTTGGACAGCATCCAGGAGGGGAGAAGGGCGGAGCAAAACAAACAGAACAAATGCAACCTAACAGCAGAGGAGAGAGCGGCCACCTTCACTAAAAGCATAGAAATCTCAACACAAACACTTAGGACTCTTGGATTTCTCTTCTCTTCAACTCGGGCTCAGTCAGGATGTGAGCCCTGCCATTATGCATGGCTTGGGGCTGTTTGTGAGCTTCCTCCCCATCTGGGACTCAGGCAAATTGCAGGTTTCCAGGGAGGGGAATGCTTTTACAGCAGGGATCACCGCTTTAAGCACTTCACGGGAGCCCGTGCCAAGTCCAGTGACACTACCTGCCTGGCTCCCTGTGACAACCTGGCCACCAGGTTTTGTATTTTTAGTTACAGAAAATATATAGGGGCATTTCCGAAGCATGACATTGTTCTTCGCTCCAAGACCATAAACACGCGAAGAGCCATTAAAAGCCATTTCATTTCTCTTCCACCTACAAAATGAATGTAATTATTGCAGGGGCACAAAAAAATGCTTCAATCTACATTTTTGTCCCTCTCATCTTACAAAGTCCACTGTTCCCTTTCAGGTCCCTAGCAGGCTGCCTTCTCCAAAGGCTGCTTGTGCTTACTAAAAGCACCTCTCAGTCCAGGCAAGCTGTCAGCAATTACTGCAGTGAACTTTAAATCCTTTCCTCTAACTACCGCGGTAGCTCAGAAATAATGACACAACTTCTCATTGCTTTAAAATGTCAAGCTGACCACTCAGAAATTTCAGCTAGGTTTCTCCGGGCAGGCCCAAATGATAAGATATTTTATGAGCCTTCCATTTCAGCCCCTGTTTCATTACAGCACAGCCTAACACCTTCACGGTATAGCAACACCTTCTGGGACACATTAAAACTTAAACAAACCACGGAACAGCCACCACAAGAGAGGGAACACCATATATCCGACACAAGCAAACTGTTTTCCTTCCTTTATCTGACACCGTCACTTTAATTATTTTAATTTTTCTCCAATATCATCCCCTTTCTGTATTTTAACTGAAAAACCTATAACTTTATTCATATATTTACATATATATACATATATAGTTTATATATTCCATATATAAATAATAGTGTGCCCTCTGAGTAATTTAGTTGATACTGAAAATTTTCTGTCAATAAATATGGACAGATAGCATTATCAGAAATTATTACTGTATGAAATGTATATTCCCCCTTTACAATACATTTTGCCTTTTTCCTTTTTCTTTTTTTTAATTTTACACTCCAGATTTTTTTCCCTCCTAGTCCACCCTCCGACTGTCCCACATCCCATACCTCCTCCCCATACCCCTGTCTCCGCATGGATGTCCCCCTACTCCACCAGACCTCTAAACTCCCTGGGGCCTCCAGTCTCTTGAGGGTTAGGCGAATCTTCTCTGACTGAACCCAGACCTGGCAGTCCTCTACTGTATACGTGTAGGGGGCCTCATATCAGCTGGTGTATGCTGCCTGGTTGGTGATCCAGTATCTGAGAGATCTTGGGGGTCCAGGTTAATTAAGATGGCTGGTCTTCCTACAGGGTTGCCCTCCTCATCAGCTTCTTTCAGCTTTCCCCTAATTTAACCCCATCATCCCCTTTCTATGTGGGTTAAAAAGGTTGCATGTCTTTACCTAATGGCAAGGTATCTTTCCTTTCACTGAACAATACAATTTAAAAATACATGCATGTATATATGTATTAACACCCCCTCCGCCACACAAACACATGCCCTACATACACGCCCACAAGAACTTTTTTTCATACTGCCCCGAATGGCCTAAAACTTACTATGTAGTTTCGATCTCACAGAATCTTGGTACTAAAAGCATAATCAGCTATGCCCAACAAATAAGACTATTTACATCAATTTCAATATTAGATTTATTATCAAATGTTTGGCTCAACTTTTATAATCAGAGGAAAGGGGGAAAAAACCTCTCTAAATGTTTGAATTAACTATATTTGAAAGAATTATTCATTTCTTTTTAAGTTTTTATGTGCATGATTATTTGCCTCTGTGTATGTATGTGTACCATGTCCAGGCCTGGGGCCTCTGGAGTTGGAGCTAGAGGCATGTTACTTCTTTTCCTGAGAGCTGAAACCAGGACCCCTGGAAGACTGGTAAGGACTCTTAGATTCTGAGCTACTTTTTCCGCCAGTCAATTAACTTTCATAATGGTCCAGATGGCATCGAAATCAAACACTACAACGTGAAGAAGAATAGAGAAAAATCTGATTAGGTTTTTAAAACAATATGGAAAATCACTGGCCTTTTATTTGTGACTATTTCCAAAAGATCAGGTCAGGGTTAAATGGCATGGTCTAAACCAGAAACATAGGCCCTGAGGGTAGACAACTTAGCTTTTTTCTTCTTGTATTAAAATTCTTACTTATAGAAAATGGGTGTTATGGGTGCACATCTATAATTTCAGCAGTGGAGAAGGAGAGACAGGAGGATCAGAGGTAGAGACGGGAGGATCAGAAGTTCAAGGTTATCTTCAGCTATGCAGCAAATGTGAGGTCAATCTGGGATATAAAAGATCATGCCTCAAAAACAAACATACCATTTTACTATCATTTATACCAAATGCAGAATATTCCCGGGCCATGTCCACACTCTAGACCAATGGATCTCAAGCTTCCTAACGCTGCGACCCTTTAATACTCTTCCTCACATTGTGGTGACCCTCAACCATAAAATCATTTTTGTTGCTACATCATGCCTGTAATTTTGCTACTGGGTGTGTGAACCGTAATATAAAAGTTTGATATGTAGATGGTCTCCGTGAACCCTGTGAAAAGATCAGTCAACCCCCAAAGGCGTCGCTACCCACGGGTTGAGAACCACTGCTCTAGACACTCCTTAGGGACACAGTGTGAGCAAGAAAAGAGAGAATCCAAACAAGGCAACCAGTTCCCTAAAAAGGACACAGTACTTCCTGGAGAGTAAAGGCTCTAGAACAAACAAACAAACAACAACAACAACAAAACAAATCACAAAGTCTGGGGGTAGAAAAAGGATCCAGGAAAGTCTTGAACTTTTATTACTGAAAACAAAAGAATAGGGTCCTTTACAGTTAAAGCCAGCATCACTGGAACAACAGTGCTTCATTCTCTTTCAGAAAAAGCAGCTCTCAATGGGAGGGATGAATGAGTAGGATGCAGGAATGCTAACATCCTACAAAGGCCCATTTAGGTGGGTGGTCTGTACCAATGGCTATTTGTAACTACTGTCTCAGTCTTTCTGGTAGCTACTGCCTTCATTTGGTAGAAGATGAAGTTAAGGACCAGGACAATTTCATAAAGCTATATACCAATGTCTGTGAGCCAGTCAAACACCCCACAATGCATTCCACTAATACAAAAGGAACTGGATGACGGCCATCATCTACAATAAGGGAATTCAACATTCATCCTCCATTGATGGTATCATTCACATTTTACGAGGAACTAAACAAACAAATATTTACTAATTACTAATAGTGGAATATTAAAGAATAAATTCCAATGTGAAACATGAAAACATAGCTCCTCACTACAACTCAAATACATGGAATGTGACATCATCAAACAATGCAGAAATCTGAAGAGAAAAGGAACCAGATGCGATGGGAAGCTTTAAAGCTGCCTTTTACACCGGGCAAGTGTTGTAATACCAGCAAATGATAATACGCGTCCCATACACGGAGGTTGATGGTTCACAGCCTTTGTTCCATATACTCTGCTATGCACCCCAAGCATTGCAATAATTAAACACGTAGTCCTGCCTCCATAAGTTGCCTGTGCCAAATGGAGATGTGGGACTCCATAGTTTGTCAAGAGTCTGAGCAGAAATCAGAATAAAGGCCCGGAACAGGGCGGGAGGGCTCAGTGACATGCACCAATTCCTGGAACTGAGGATTCTGAGCCCGACCAGACCTCAAGGAGACCTTCGCTCCATCAGTAGTTCACTGATGAGGCTGGCAGGTTTTACAAACAAACACACAGAGGAGAATACTTCCTGTTAAAGATGCACGAATCAGCAGTATCAGCCGGCAGTTCTCACTAATAATTCCTAGACTGCGTCCATCGCAAAAATGCATACAATTATCAACTTTCTTTTCCACCAGGAAAGTAGCACTGTAGTACAATCTAGACCTTAAAAACTTCAGGCACACACAAACACACACACACACACACACACACACACCCCACACACACACGTTAAAATGAAAACCTAAAATGAAAGCCCCTCAGCCTATTATATCCTCCATCATTAAATACAAGGTTGTCAAGACAAGTAATAGAACATTGGTCAAAAAGTAATAGCTTGGTTAAAATTTCTTCTCGCTGATATTAGTTGTAAGTTTGTTCGGGGCTGCCTATTATCCATCTTAATGAAATTCACCTGCCACTTCCATTTTGAAACAGTGAATTCTTGTACCGGATGACAAGAGTAAAATTAAATTCTCTTCTCTTCGCCAATCAAACCATCTAATGATGGAAAAGAAGAAATAAGTAACTCAGAAATCCCAGCCACTAATTGGTCAAGGGAAGAGTCATCTTCAGATCTCTTTGCCCTCTTTTGACTTCCTCTGGTGATTGTCCTGAGGGTTGCCAGTCAGCTACTTGTCTTTTAAACTTCTTTTGCTACTGGGCAGTATACTGAGTCAAACTAGCTAAGTAGTCTGGAGAGACAGTAGGAAACGGTACAGAAGACAGTGTACACATCACAGCCTTTATCATCATTTTCAGTCATTGGGTAGTGAACCTGCCTAATAGTTGAAAATGTTGCCACGTACCTTATTCTAAATTAGAGGATGCAAAAGACCAATTGTGTGTTTAATTATCAACTTCCTGAGCTGACCAAGTGAAGACCTGTATTTATTTACTTCTCTTTCCCACATGAGTCCCCTTTTAAAACAAGGGCCAGGCTTTCTATTAACCAGTTTTCTTATTTCAAGGCTTTATCGAAAAGTGGTAAAAAAAAAATAGTAATCCAATAAATATCAAGTATGGTCTAGAATACCAAATCAAAATTCAACTCAAATGGTATAGGAACAGGAAGTTTAAGTTGCTGAAGCTCATTCATTTGTAGAACCAATTATGTTCTGGCCTCTAATTTTTACTGTTTAAACTCATGCTATATCTGAAAATTATGTCTAATCAATTCCTCATCTTAAAAATTCATTTACTAATGTAAAAGTCAGAAGGGATTAATGCAGAATACTTATCATGCAATATAGGACAGTGTTATCCTGGACACAAAAGGGCAGGAAGTGTAAAGGAAAAGATATAAACACTTAACAATCTAGAATCTTCTCGTGTGGCATCTTAGCAGAGGGAGTAAAAAATGCTGTTTTCCATTGCTTAGGAAAGACCAAAAGTAAGAGTTAACAAAGGAAACCATTTACTCACTGTGACACCAGAAACTAAGAATAATAGCAATAATAGCCAGGCAAGAGCCTAACTAGACGGGGGATGACCAAGTCTATCTGCGAGTTACTGATGGAATTGGACAAGTCAAAACAGACTCCAATATTAGGATCTCCATTGGCCACTGAGATAATGGAAATAAACTAACTCCAATAATTACTCCCAAAAGAACTTTGGGAGATAAACAAAAAACACTTCTAGGGAAGAGTGATGCAAAGAGTCACACATTTTCTCATAATCATGACAATGCCCTACACTAGGACAGAATCAGTCACATACTTAATGGGCAACAAATTGCACATTACACTCATGGTTTGAGTCTACACTCTAAGAAAAGCAGTAGAAAACCGGTGTATGCCTTAACGTTTCCAAACAGGAAGCTCACCCTGAACTGTACAGAATGCAAATCAGGAAAGTGAAATCGCTGAAAAGAATACCAGAGGTCAAGAAGAGCTCGCAGCCAACCTAAATTAAGGAAATTCAGAATGACATGAACCCTTTCTTCTAAAATACACAAGTTGAAAAACAGCAAATTTTAACCTAATATTGAGGTTGTAGAAAACTGCACTGATTTGATCCAGCTTCTATAATCACAGTCTTGGAACGTCTGCATAAATTTTAATATTCCTACAAGCTTATGAAAATTACAATATTTTTCACGATTTTGCTACAAAAGTCCAGAGCCCTGATCTAAAGTTCTCCTTAGGGACAAGAAAACAAAACAGTAGTGTGTCAGAACAGAGTTTTCCAGACACTTCTACCACACAACTGAAAAACCAGAACATAGCACACATATATGTTCATCACGTTTTGCCTTTCAGTGGCAACTGAATAAAAAATTAAATCAAAGAAAATAATTGTTATGGCAGGTTTACCATGATCATATGTAAATACTAATATTCAGTGTAGGATGTTATTATGTACCCAAGTGGAATGAATTCCTCACTTACCGGTGTGCTTTCACATGCCTGTAGACGTTTTTCTTTTTGCAAGCATGCATTTATAGATGGAGAAAGCTCTATGACATTAGATAGATGCTAATTTCACTGAGAAACTGGATTCTACTCTGATTTCAATATTTGCCACTATTTGCTTGAGTATCAGGATACCAAAGTCTTTAGCGCTATTTCAGTTAAGAAGAAAATGTCCCCTATACACACTGCAAAACGTTCCCTGAACAAGATTTTTAATGTACTATTAATGTGGTGAGAGTATTTTTTTACGTTTTTAACATGCTCATTAAAAGTAAACACTCGGGGTCAGTGAGCCAGCACACCAGCACATGCTAGACACGTCTATGCAGTGAGCTTAATCCACAGAACCCACTGGAAGGTAGAAGTAGTGTTATCCTCTAACAGACAGACAGACAGACAGACAGACAGACAGACAGACACACACACACACACACACACACACACTCACACTCACACTCAAACACACGCACTCACATAAACTCATGTCCACACTCTCACACATAGATTCTCACATATGAATTCACACACACACACACACACACACACACACACACTCACACATATGCATTTACACATTCAAATGCGCACACACACATTAAGTTTAAACATTTTGAACAGTAGGTAGGTCTCGAGCTTAATGGCAGAAGCTGTTTTCTTTAAACCCACTTTTCATGATTTCACATTTGTACTATGTATGTTCCAAAAAGAGAAAAAAAATTAGACTTCACCTTTGCTATTGATGACATTACACGGTGTCACCAACATAAATCTTACATAAAGAAGCATGTTGAAGTCTTTTATTTTTAAATGTGCAATCTTGTTCATTTAGTGTAATTAAGATGTTTCCAAATGTCTGTTTCCTTTGAGATTGAAAGCCATTATGCAGTCAGGCTAACCTGAAATTGGCTACATAACTCAAAATGGCCTTTGATTTGTGATCTTTGCTTGCACACCTGAGAGTTGGGACCGCAGGCGTGCACTGGCACACTAACACTGGTAGCAGTTAAACAGACCTGTATGGATCCTGACGGTGTTGTTACTGCACACCCTGGACAAGCACGCCACCCCTGAGCCTTTCCTTTGCTAAGCTCTGACTCTGCTCGGTTATATTTTGTTGGTCTTACTGGGTCCTCATCGCATTTCAATATGGCCGACTCCCACTCACTCACATGAAATATGAAATGCTAAATCTGGAGAAATTTTTCTGCAAGTTATTGTATACAATAGTGAAAAAAAGCTGTGTGTGTGTTGTTTATAGATATACTCATTAGTCAGCTAAACACATAAGATTCAGCTATTGGTGGAGAAGCCCTTCAAATTACCCAGGAAGTAAGTGTGAGTGCCAAATATGTGTACATAGTCAGTAGGAAATGTAGGATGCAATGAGACATGTGTGACTCCACATGGGTGAACTGTCAAAGGTTTCTAAGATGGCAATTTGTTCCTAAAGTTAGCTGAATACAACTGCCATTTGCAATCTCCCAACAAATTCTGCTTTTTTCAGGGAGTAGATAACTCTCCTTTAAAAATAAAACTAGTGCCCTTACTGAAAATATTTACATAGCCCTGTAATAACCATGAGGAGATTTATATTAAACACAACATATATTTAGATCAGCTGCTTTGAAGTTAAAAAAAAAGGGCAGATACAGCTATTTCAAATCTCGTGTGTCTTCTTGTGACTCAAGCATTGATACAGTTGAAAGCAACGAGCAATAATAGAGCTAGTGAGCCGGATGTTTATTACAGTTGGGTCACAGGCAAAGATGAAGGCAAATGGTGCCGTGTTTCTTATGAATATTTCAAAGGCTACAGGTGCATACATATGTTCAAGTTACTGATTATAACATTCCAACTCATTTCTAAAGGCCAAATTATTAACCGTACAGTACATTGGTGGAGAGGGTAAGAATGGAGGTCAGAGGACAATCATGGTGCTGGTTATCTCTGAGCACCTTGTTCTAGACAGTGTGTGCACCTGGCTAGCAGGCCTATGGAATTCTGGGGACTTTCCTGTATGTCTCCTGTCTTCCCATAGGAACATAGGTATTATAGATGCATGTTTACTGTGGGTGTCCTGGACACCTGAACTCAGGTCAGCAGGCACCTTAACCACTGAGTCATCTCTCTAGCCCCATAAAAACGATTTTAAAAAGCAATCATGAATACAAATAACAACATTTTAAAAGGGCTGAATTGAGCCTCATACAAGTCTATTAAAGTACTTAACATTTTCCCAGTGACAAAGCTACCATATCAGACAGACTTTCACTTTATGAAAAAATATACTCATTGATATTCCAGTTATTTCAAAACACTGACCATGTTTCACTGAAATACTGGTGATACTGAAATGCTGGCAATGTTTTACAAACTCATTTTTAATAATAATAATAATAATAATAATAATAATAATAATAATAATAAAAATGTCAAACTGTATGACAAAAACAAGATACAAATGAGTCAGATCTATTGGAGACATATTATTACAAATGTATTAGGAATATAATCCTCCTGTGAGAATTAAGTGTGTTCAAATCTGAGATTGTTATATATAAAGAATATATCACCTCTGCACTCACACTCCATCATTTCTTAAAGTGAAGTGTTAGTATGAAGTACTTTTCAAGTCAAAAGTCAAATGCATTTAATAGTTATTATACTTTTGAATTGAATATTTAATACATACATTGAAATAAATAAGATATTGCCATTCTCTTACAGCCAGCACTATGGCACTGGTATTTTCAACTGTTTACAAACAACCAGGGGAAGCCTGACTGATGTCCTTTTCTATACCCTGATTCTACAATTCACTTTAAGAAATCAACATACATAAACTGTCAGTAGGTGTACAGCTAATGCAAAACTTGGGCCAGAGAATTTTTTTGAAGAACAGAACATTTTTACAATTGTAAAAATGCAGCAAAAGAATCATAGTACATCTTTAGATAGCCTGCTTACTGATAAAAATATACACCTTATATGCATGACACTTATGATCGTGCAGAGAGACTTATTAATCTCCTAGCAACCAATTTCTTAACTTCCAGGATTTTGAAAGCAAGCATATATAAAAAATGAAGAAGAAAAAGATCAGATGTGCTAATTGATTGTTTGTTTATGTAAATGGTTCTTAAAAATGACTCCCTGAAATGCATACATATCCCATGAAGCCTCTGTAGCTCAAGGAGAGTGTTAATGTTTGTCTGTTTGTTTGTTTCCTTGTTTGTTTTTGGTACTATAAATACTTATTTCTTAAACAGTCAAAATTTTCACTAAGAATTTATATTAAACTACTGCCCTTAATTATCTCTTATCATTAGTTAATGTAGGCAAACAAAATAAATGGGGGCTGGGAGAGGAGAAGAAGAGATAGATAAATGAATGAGTTAGACATGATGGTATATGCTTGTAACCCTATCTGTAATAAAGCGGGATAATGAGAATTTGAATCTAGCCTGGGTCACAGAGTATGAATTTGACAAAAAGAGAAAAAGAAAGGAAAGAATCTGAGCAGCTAAAACTGGAAACTCTAACATTTAAACTAGTGCAATTTTCTAAACTGACATTTCTGATTTGGTGCATTTGTTTTAAAAATATATGTACATGTGTCCTGGGTACCTGAACTCGTGTATGTGTATATATACATATATATATATATATATGTATTAGATTTAAGATAAAATTTCTTAAATAGGGTGATATATGTATATATATATTTAAGAAATTTTATCTTAAATCTAATTTCTTGTATTTCTTTTCAAGTTTAAATATTCATTATTCTATTAAAGATACAACCAATAAATTTAAATGTAGATATTCTATGTCCTCCAAACTTTAAGCAGATTATTCATGTATGTTTTGAAAGTGTCATGGGCATGTGGAGTTATATTTAATAATACCCACACATTTTAGAAGAGTAAAAACCAAATGGCTGAAATTAGGAAGGAAACAGAGTATAGATACCAATTCGGCTGTTGGAAAAACCAATTTCATCCATTTGCTTGACAAAATAGATGCTGTGTTAAAGGGAGGGAAGAGACAAAGGGGCATGGAGATGACCATGCCATCTAACTCTTTGCAGGAAAGCATCAGAGAGAAACGCACTAATGTGAGTAGTTAGCATGTGCTAATAATGGTAGCTAGAGTAATGAACACTTTCTCCTCTTATATGACATTTTACTAGTTATTTATTGCATAACAGTTGTTATGATTTTTAGCAACAAAAGGTGTGTCTTATAGAGAACACGATTTTGCTTATGAATTTATATGAAAATGTAAGTTAGATAACTGTATATATGGTTTACTAAGTAGTCTCAAATCTTGCTTCGTATTACATATCAATTATACAATGTGAGGCCACTGTGTTTTGTCTATATTCAGCACCTAAAGAAACCAAACCCCAGAAAACTCAAATCACTTCCACAAAATCATGTGATCAATAGTTTGAGACCCAGGGCTTAGCCGTCCCACCCCCACCTCCCACAACCACTGCTTTTCAGCACTTTGAAAAGTCAGTCTAGAAAGGTAATTTAAATTCTGGTAAAATAAATTGAACTTTGATTCTCAGTTCTCAATTTTCTGTCCTAGGTGCATGGGCCAGATGTAGATCTCATTATACCACCAGAACTCATGTATTTCCTGCCATAATAATGTATTCCTTTCTCTCATTTTAATCAATTGTGGCCAAGATCAATTGTGTTTACATTTTCTGTCATCAGATCTCTGGCGAACAACGCATTGGATGATGGATACCACTGTGTATTATATCAGGACAGAATGGAAGGAGTGGCCTATCATCTTATGATTAATTCTACCTGGAAAAAATACCTTCAAATACAGTAGTAGTTCTCTCTTATTTTCGGGTTACATGTCTCAAAGCCTCTGCCTTAGACTAAATCGCACCAACTCTCCATATATGTTAATCCCCCCATACACTCTGCAGCTTTCTATAGAGTAACACACAAACCTCACCATCCATTCTTCTGCCCAGGAGTTCCTTTATGCTATCACTACTTGCTTTGGGGCCATTATTAGGTAAAATAAGGGTTACGTGAATATAAGCACCATGACACTATGACAGTCTACCTGACAGTCCAGACAGCTGCTAAATGACTAATGGGCAGGGAGTTCTCTGGCAAGAATATGCTGGAAAAGGATTGATCTGAGTCCCAGAGTGAAGTGAAGCAGGTGTTAGGAGTCTTCAGAATGGAACGCAATTTCAAACTAATTTTGATGATAGTTAACCAACACCAGAGAATGAAAGCACAGATAGAGAGGATCACTCCACCACACTTCTGTTGTTGTTGCTCTGAGGAACAGACAGATGCCATCATAGACCACCAGCATAAATTTCTTCCATTACACTAAGAGCAAGCTGGTATTGTCCATTATAATTGGATAAAATGCTTGCCAGTCTGAGTAAAAGTATAAAACGGACAGTTTGTCCTCTGACCCTCTCTTTCCCATTTCCACTGTCTCTAAAGTGCAAGCCCCATAAGACATTTAATTACTGCCCACACTTTCTCCAGCCCTCCATTCTGACACCCAGCTTATCCATCCTATGTCGAACCCTAAATGAGCAATGCTCTGTGTATGCTCTCCTGTCAGCTCCCCACCATCTATCCCACTGTCTGGAAGCCTGCCAAAAGCTTTTCAAGAACCCAGTTACCTAATCTGATAAACTGATCAGCAATTTCAGCAAAGAATGTGATTAATACTTAGAACCTATGTATTTCCAACACCAGTTTCTATGAAAATCAGACAGAACAACAGAAAAACATTACCAGAAGAAAAAGACTTATGCACCAAACACAATCTACTATGAACAGGGAAGTGGCTAAAACAGACACACATAAGCAGAGATAGAAATCTTGTAACATCTGGTTCTAGTGTGACATTTTAGGAGAAGGGCAGTATTTTGCTTACCTGGTAATTTATAAACATTTATAATTTATAAACATTTTATTATAAACTTATAAAGAAGTCGGGGGCTTGTTTTAAAGCAATCTTGAAGAGTAATGGATTCATCTACAACAAGGAAAAAGATTTGCCTATGAATTGATAACTATCAACGCTAAGTGATCAAGCCACAGTGGTTCATTTGCCATTTCTACCAAATCAAGTGTTCTTTATGAAGAAGGGGAAAACCAGAATAACAAATCAGCTGAGCAGGCAATCATCCTAGGGGGAGGAGTTAGGAAAGGACAGTAATTATAAATTAGAAAACAAACAGTTTTAAAATGCTTGCAACAGAAAAAAAAAATCAAAAGGAAAAAAGAACTTGAAACAATGAGAAGAAGCAATATGGGAAACCCTGAATGTGGACATTTCAGACAGAATGCATATGGAAATTCCACAAATGCTTGCAAGTGCTTGCTAATAGTTCTTATATCAAGTAACGTTTCACGTTCCCTAGAATATTTTCAGAGGAACAAGATTAATTTTCAGAACTATAATTAATACAAGATGATGTATTTGGGTTGCCCATGACAAGAAATATTTTAATGATGATTAAACAATATAATAGCAAACATCATTAATTTAACTTCCCAATTACAGTCTTCACAGTTGAAATACATATGGGTGCGGGGTAGCTTGTTCAATTCTTTCTATAATCCTTTCAATAAACACACTGTTTAGCGCAGTTTTGACTTTTTGTTAAATTAGTTCCCTGATTAAATATCCCTTTATAAAGTGTTGGGTTGGATTTGCTATTAGTGAAACTGATAAAAATCATTATTTTACTATCTGCCCACTATTTGTCAAGCCAGACAAACTTTAAAACCTTGATAGATGGGCAGGTAAGGCTCAAAAGGAGCGCAAATGGGGGTTCAGGGGCATTTAAAATAGTTGTTCTCTTAGCTAGTCAATGATGATAATGGTACACGAATATTAGTTATTAACCACATATGAAAGGAAAGGGATAAAGGAGGGAGACATGGGGAAAGGAAGCGGGGGAGGGACAGCCACTAAGAAATGTATATGAGCGTGCCAAAGTTAGTTTTCATTCAACTCCAGAAGGTGCAGGGCAGCCGATCTGCTATGCTCCCTCCAAAACTGACTAACACAAGCCATTCATATCTTAAAACATTTACAAATGTGCGAATAGCTCACGATCCGACACAGATGAAAGCCAACCGATGGTGAGAACATAGCACAATGCGGGCCTTACTCGAATTGTGGACAGAGATAGAGCAGAGAGTGCCCAAGGAGTTTTGGAGGGCTTAAAAAGCACTATGTTCATAGCAGCCTTATTCATAATAGCCAGAAACTGGAAAGAACACAGATGTCCCTCAACAGAGGAATGGATACAAAAAATTTGGTATATTTACACAATGGAGCACTACTCAGCTATTAAAAACAATAAATATATGAAATTCCTAGGCAAATGGATGGATCTGGAGGCCATCATCCTGAGTGAAGTAACCCAATCACAAAAGAACTCACATAACATGTACTCACTGATATGTGGATATTAGCCCAGAAACCTAGACTACCCAAGATACAATTTAGTAAACACATGAAACGCAAGAAGAAGGAAGATCAAAATGTGGACACGTCACCCCTTCCTAGAATTAAGAACAAAGCACACATTGAAAGAGTTACAGAGATCATGTGTGAAGCTGAATCCAAAGGATGGACCCAATGACTGCGGCTGCCAGGGATCCATCCCACAATCAGCCACCAAACATAGACACTATAGCATATACCAGCAAGATAGTGCTGAAAGGGCCCGGATATAGCTGTCTCGGGGGACAATATACCAATTCCTGGCAAACATGGAGGTGGAAGCTCACAGTCAGCTATTAGATGGAACACAGGGTTCCCAAGGAAGGAGCTAGAGAAAGTACCCAAGGAGCTGAAGGGGTCTTCAACCCTATAGGTGGAAAAATAGCCATGAACTAACTAGTACCCCCTGAGTTCATGTCTCTAGCTGCATATATAGAAGAAGATGGCCTAGCTGCCCATCATTGGGAAGAGAGGCCCCTTGGTCATGTAGACTTTATATGCCCCAGTACAGGGGAACGCCAGGGCCAAGATGTGGGAGCGGGTGGGTAGGGGAGCAGGGCCGGGAGCGGGGAGGGTATAGGGAACTTTCTGGATAACACTTGAAATGTAAATGAAGAAAATATCTAATAAAAGTTTGAAAAAATTAATTAAAATAACACTTTCAATGACCTGGTTGATTAAAATAATGTTTTCACCAATTGTATAATAAAAATATAATAAAGTATACCTATTAAACATTAAAAAGTATAAATCAGATCTGTTTAAAAAAAAAAAAAAAGAGTTACCAAAGCGAGAACCTCACCTTCCAACATGAAAAGGGATCTGACAGTTAAGCTGGGCAGGGAGAATAAAAAGTATGAATGCAATGGAGTGTGGAGGAATGAATCCCACAATTGGTGGTGAGGAAGTTCTTATGGGGCAAGAAAACCAGACCCCTGGGAGTGTGCACCTATTCAGAGCTGGAGGAAGTAAGATACAAAGGAGAGGCCGGAGATAACACCACATATAAATCTACAGTGACCCTGGATCCCATCTCATAGCTCCTAATACCCTCCCGGTTAGGGTCATGGCTGAGTCTGTATGGCAATGTATTCAGCTACAAGGGTAAAATGACGGGTAGGGAATTAACCATGTCCTCTCAGGAACTAAAACAAGTTATATTTTATAAGAATTGCCATACTATAAAAGGCTGTGAAGACTTGTGGAACCGGTGATGAGGTTAAAGTCAACGTTGCACAAACCACATACTTACATTCTCCCCAGTTCTGCCCTATTCAGCATTACACACCATATATTGAAACAACTGATTATAAAATTCAGTAGCAATAAAAAAAAACATACTAAAGGTTTGCTGTATAAAACAATTGTGATGTTTTTGCAGAATAAAAGCAATGAGAGGGAACAAGCTTTGTCCGCAAGAGTTTACAGCCGAATTAAGGAAATAAAACAGCTACCTAAACAGAGGAGCATTCTTACAAAGGTAGGAACCTGTCAGGTATTCTGTCCTTTTTATTTACCAGTGTCCTTTTTACGGGGTGTGTGGTGCTATGTCAGCCAGCAGTGGTGACAGGAAAAGGTTGGTGGCAACAGAGGATCATCCATTACAAAGTCTGCTGCTGCTGCTGCTGCTGCTGCTGCTGGCAATTCTGAGAGGACTGCAACAGGGTTGGGATCTGAACACACGTGCGCAGACACCTCGCCATTACAGCCACTCAAAACCAGACCACATCTTATGAAGTTACAAAGTTACAAATACCTTCTTTTGATGAGTCATGAGCACGTGGGTAAGTCAGTGGGTAAGTCAGGTAAGCTCTGAGTGAGTACCAAAGGACCCCCTCCATAAATTTGGTGATAATTGTTTCACTTAGGGGTTTCCGCTGATTAACTTATAGCATCCATAAAAGCTGGGACATTTTTACAACATTTGACAGTTCAAGTTTCCCTTTTTTTGCCATTCCAAAATGGGCTGGCAAAATAGAATCCCAAAGGAACAGCTTGGCATTGCAGATAATCATATATTTAGGGCCACATTTTATGTTTACTTTTTTTCTCGCTTCTGCTTATATAGTTGCAATTTTCTACCTCTGCTGTAAAGAAAAGGATCTCTCAACATCTTTTGTTAAAATGCAACACCTATATGGAAAACAAAAACATAAACAAAATAAACTCACTAAAACCTATGGCAATAGGAAAACACCTCTCAAACTGAGACCTGGCTTATGTTGTGAATACTGACTATTAAGGTGTTAGAAGTTCAGTCCATGTGAGTTCAGAGGTACAAATACAGATGCTGAAATAAGTGAAGCCTTGCCTTTTAAATACCGGTGAGAGGTGCACATCCATCCATGCTATAGAGAAGCCAGCACCTGAGGTGGAAACCTCACCCATCATTTCAAAGCCCAGGTCGGATGTTTGGCAGTAGTCCATAATGGGATGTGTTAGCCAGCTTCACTTTCCCTACCCTAGAATATTTCTTTGATCTGGGAAATCCAGACATAACCACTGCTTCCCAGAGATGGATGCGTTAAAGAGTGACACACATGAAATAGTTCCAAGAAGTGTCTTTACTTAAAAGTCTAGCCCACAGAGACACCTAACTCCAGCTTCACCCCTTTCCTGCTACAAAGGATTCTGCCAGGCTAGAGTTGGCTCACAACAATCTTCACCTACTGCCTTAGTCAGAGTTAGAAACAATTACTTTATGTGGGACAAGGAAATAAACACATATGAGATCTTATAAAAGTACCAAAGTCAAAGTTCAAAATACCTTTGAAGCAATGAGAAAATAGACGATTTTAAAAGTCATCTATGCTACTCAAAAGTGACAATATGCTGGAGAAAAGTTATGGCCTTGACATACACTTAAAGTTCTGCACTGACAGATATCAGGTTATGTAAGACAACTAATGCCCTAATGCAGAGCACCATGTATCCTATGATTGAATGAATCTTCAAGAGATATAACACACTTCCCCAAAACAACAACAAAAAGAAAATCAAACAAACAAACAAAAACATGAGGCCTTCAAGCTCAGGAAATCTTCACTCATTTGAAACATTTTTTTAGTCTTACATTATGTACAGAGAAGCAGTTCTGTTCAGGAGGAGAGGGCATATGCTGCTCTTTGAGAGGGCCCTAATTCATCCCAGAACCTAGTTCAGGAAGCTCAGGAATGCCTATAACAATAGCTCTACAGGATCTCACACCCTCTTCAGGTATCTATGGACAATGCACAGGCATGCGCACTCACGAACACACACACACACACACACACACACACACACACACACACACACACACACCTTTAAAAACAAAACAAAACCCAAATCTATCTTCTGTAAGAATTTTCTAACTTGCTTACAAATTCGACTCCAAAGCCCCATCATAATCTGAAGGTCATTTATATATGTCATATATGGCCTTCTTTCGACAAGAATAACATTGACCCACATACAAGTGATATTTTGCCACCTTGAAGCAGTTCCATCTCCCCAGCTCTCAGGCTGCTTGTGCAGGCTCCTTTGCTTTGGATGCCTCCGTTTGTCCTCATTTCCCAGCTCCCATCATTCAAGGTTCAGACCCAATGTGATTTCCTAGGATAATAACCCTTTCTGGCCAATTCTGGCAAAACTAATGGCTTTTAACAGAAGAGCCGCTCTACATTCCAATTGTAAGGGGCATGAAATGATCCAACTGTCTCTATTATACTGTACACAGTGACCCAGGGACAAGTTCATCCATTCTGCATTCTAAATACTTAACTCAGAGGCCAGCCCACAGCAATGCCCAGAGAACATTTACTGAATTGAACTGAATTCTTTCTCAAATCATCCTTTTCTTTTTGGCATGAAATTTCTTAGAAAATGATGGTAATCATTTTAAAACCAAATGGTAAGAACTTGCTGTTATTAAAAGGATGCTAGGAGCAGCAACTACATGCTGTTAGATTACATGTGTTATTACATAGATTGGACACATGCTGTCATTGACTAGCAGGGTGAGTAATAATACCCCTGGAATCATGGAGACCGAATGGTTCAGAGATTAACATAGTAACAATCGCAATGACTTAGTTGAGTGTGATTCCACTTAAATGAAGCTTTGTTCGAAAATAGAATGTAGGACTTGATTCTCCACATCCTTGTCCCAGGAACTATTTTTAAAGTTTTATTTACAAACAGCCTCAGCCCTTGAATCTCCAGGGCTGGTTACACAGTGGTGTAATAAAAGAACCAGAGAGTAGATATCTACTCAGCAGAGGTGTTGCAGCATTAATGACAGGGAAACTGACCTGAGAACAACACCTGAAACCACAATATAATCTGTAGAAGGGAGGGGGCAAGACGTTGCGTTTGCAGGGCAGCCAGCACAATGCACTGTATTGAGAAATAACTTATCCTCGGGTACAACCTGGTTATGCTTTACTATACATTTGGGGGGGAGGGAGGCTGGTCTCCTTGCTCCATTCTCTTAAGGAATCTGAGGACTTGTTAATGATAGGGAGGTGTCAAGATCCCCAGAAGAGATGGACTTTACTCACTGGAAAATGCAGAGACTTTCCGGCATCACTCTGGCCAAGCTCTTAAACTTGAGAAGCAGGTGATTAAAAGTTAGCAAGTGTCTCTGTAGTGGTGAGATGTAGGGTAAAGGACAATTGCTACCCTAAACTACAGGTAGCACCAAAATGCTATCGTCAACAGTTACACAATGTGAGGCTGCTGCCTACTAGAACATGGTCCCGCTAAGAAGCGCTTAGATGCAGGAAAATGATGTTGGATTTTCCCATAAATACTACACTAGTCGATCTCACATCCAGCAATATTTCTCATTGTTTAAATGCAACTCCAAATGCGAGCCTGCAGAATTCAGGGAAAGAATTCCTGGAATGCTGTAAATGTTTGACTAGTTCATACCCTACAAATACCTGCATCCAAAAAAGAGGTGGGGGTGCGCTTAGGGGCTAGAAACCGCAAATGTAAGCGATTTACTTTTACTACGACTAAGCTCATTAAAATAATTATATCTTTCCTATCTGGCTAGAAGAAAGTAGAGTGATTCTGATGACCTGGGATAAAGCAGGAGAGTGACAGGATTTTGGTTTTATTCGCACACAAACATGAACAGAGGACACTTTCTACATCCCTAAAGACATCTGGAGATGGCTCGCTTTTTAAGTAGTCACCACCAGGACTATCAGTTCTTTCAGAAAGACCTCACTATGGCATTTAGACAGCAGCCACTAGCTCAGCAGCCCCTAGCTGGGCTCAAGCAAAGAATTTTAGGAATGGGGAAAGGAATGGTATATTAGGTGGAGAGGTTAGTGAGGAATGGGAGAAGGGGAGGGAGAGACGGGCACACTCCTCATCCCTATCAGCCGACTATTATTAACTATTATGCTGATGGAATGGAATCTAAGTTTATACTGGCTGTGGCTGGCTTTGCTCCAGGTTCACCACTATTGCCAAAGAGACTGTGGTTTTCTTAAGTGATCTGGCCTTTGCTCCCTAAGAATCTGTTAATGCAATAAGGGGAATCTCAAAATCCTACAGTATACACTGACTCTACAGAAAAAAAGAAGACCAGAACAAAAATTCTAGAATATGAATCCACTTGAAATCAGTAATTTTAACGTTTAAGGTCAAGGGTAAGGGAAAGTATCATCGGCGGAAAACCTGAGCGAAATCAAAGGTTGTGGAACTCAACCTAAAGATTAACCCAAGTGGAGCACAGAAGAAACTGGCAATCCAAAGGTGACCTGTCGATTGCATTTTGACTCATTACTTCCTTGGAAACTTTGGTTTGCATAGAGTATAGTAGATCCTACTTAAGAGGCCATGACCACTACCTCCCAATAGTAAACATACTGATAAATCATAAGCCCCCATATACTTACACAATTCAAATTTGTGGGTTATAATACTTCCATGAAGGACAACAATACAATTCAAGTAAGATATTATCAGTGCAAATCCTAATAACATTCCAAAACATTTAATCTCGGCTTAAAAATACTACTCCTTTTGCCAACAACAACAACAATTAAAAACAATTTAAGATATTTATTGGGTGCTAATTGCATGTCAGGCACTGTCAGGAATTCACCAACATGATCCGGCTTTAATCTTCAAAACAACCCAGTGAAACAAAGAATATATGGTGACTTGCACATGTGGGTGCCAAGTCGTAAAACCTCCTGGCAGCCCTGGTCCTCCACCATACTCCTAGGAGTTTCACAATGGCCACCCTGAGCAAGAGCAATCTGACTCCGTAATCCTTTGGCTCAGACACATGTCTTTGATGAAGACATGTTCATCTGTATGACTTCTAGAAATGAATCTTTACATTCACCTGTTTCCAATAGAACTCTCCTTGTCAATCTCTAAGTCTATTCCTCTCCACTCAAGAAGGCCCATGAATATTCACTAGGTTATTGAAGCAAAAACCCAGAAGCCCTTTCGGATGTCCCCTTTTCTCCGCACTCCTAATCCATTACCACCATGCTCAAGACTGATGACTGTTAATTTTTCTACTCTATGACTGCCCCATTTGATAGAGAAATGTTGACATTAACACAGATATACAGTCATGTGAAATTAATTAAACGTTTAGTGAAAATAAAATAGAGTTACTTCAAAACAATTTTGGTATAAGGATAATTTTACCTTTTTTAAAAAAATAAAAGTCAATGTGTATACCAATGAAGTGGATGTGATTATTATGCAGTTTTACATAAAGGGCAAAGTCTTGGCTGAATGTGATGCTTTAAAACATAGAGCATCTTCCTTGTTTTCAGCGTTGACCCACTTTGGTGGTTTGAATGAGCATAGTCTCCCGAAACTCATATATTTGACTCTACTAGTCCCAAGTTGGTGGAAGTGTTTGGGAAGGACTAGAGGTGTGATCTACTGCAGGTCATCCTTTAGGTTTCAAAGGACTGGAGCCATTCCTAGTGTGCCTCCAGTCTCTGGCCTGCCAGTTCAGATGTGAGCCTTCAGATGTTCCCGCTGCCATTTTCTGTCACCATGGACCCCAAACCTCTGAAACTGTAAGCCCAATTAAATGTTTGCTTTTTTAAGATGTCTTGGTCATAGTGTTTTATCACAGCAATAGAAAAGTAACCAAGACATCAATATTTAGATTTTATAATCAGCAATGCTGAGAATACCGCTTCATATAAATATGGAGTTCAGAATGGGCAAAGTGTGACTAGGCCATTAGATAAAGTAATGGAAAGGTTATTCTAATCCTGAAAAAAATCCAAAGGGCACTTTTTAAGGAAACTCCCATCTTCAACTTAAAAAGCAACTTTTAAAATCAAACAGCTAACAGCACAATCCAAAGGTGTGCTAATTTGATACACTTTGGGTACAACTATTAAACCTCTGTTTTTTGTAAACTCTTTTTTCTTTAGGAGTCGAATACATCATATGTACAGACAATGTGATCCTTAACATGCTATACCCTTGAAGCTGAGCTGAAGTGTTTCAGGTAGCATTCATTAGCACTGTACAGTGAAGTGGGCATGCTGCCTGTTCAACAGGAAGGCTGCAGTCGAGTCATGTCACGTCCCGCTGTGGAGGGCTGCCAGACACACTCTGGATGCATTACACATTTGACTTTGAACTAGTTTTTCATTATTACACGTTTAAGAACTGTTTTTGAAGAGTGTGTATGTGTGTATGTGTCTGTCTACCATGGGAGTCACAGGTGTTGTGAGACACCTGACTGATTACATAGATGTCAGGTTCTAACTTCTGGTTCTCATGATTAAACATCTGATCCATCTCTCCAACCCAGTTGCCAAATTTCTCAAGAAGCTTATATTCAGTTGCACAGTCTAAGAAGCTGGACGTGGGGCCAGAGCGCTGGGTCGGCAGTTAGGAGTGCTTATAGCTCTTCCAGAGGACGCATGATTAGTGCTCAGCACCTATACCAGGTGCAACCACCTGAGGCTCAAAAGCCACCTCCTGGGGCTTCCATGAGCACTTGTATTCATGTGCACATACCTACACATAAGGCACACCCTCCCCAAACCTCTGATACAACTGGATCACTCGGATCCTCTTCATATTCCTGCAGTCCTTCTCATACACCACTGGGCTGGCACTACAATTCTGTCTGTCTACTCTCTCAAGTCCTGGGCTTAGGCCTTTAGAAACACAGGACATCCTCTCCTGTACTGCCATCCCCCCTTCAAACCACTAACACCACACTAACGAGCTTGTTGCTTCTCAAATATAGTAAACGCACAAATTTCTTAGTTACTAGTAACAATTCCATCAATACATCTAATTCTTTGTATAAATATAAGAAAACGTGGCTGACAGATCTGGATCCCCCCAACTTAATCTTCACTCATTAGCCCTGGGCTGTTGGTAAACATCTATCTGCATGGCAAGCTTTATTCTTTAAGCGAAGGAAGGGGAGGCATTTGAACTAGGGGTAACTAATCCTAAGTACAGAAAAGAAAATTCTGTCTATCATTTGTTGTTCTTCAGGCTGTTTGCTTAAGATCAAATGCTTAGAGTGTAAAATTGAGGATTTGCAATGATAGAACTGTTTCATAAGACATGATCTCCAGAATAAAGATATGATCAGAAACTGGTCAAGAGGCATGTCCTAGTACTTGAAGTACCAGCCCACGTAAAACAGTTTGGCAGAAGGCTGGGGTCAGGGTTCCTTTTAAGAAAATCCAAAACCGGGGTTGGAGAGATGGCTCAGTGGTTAAGAGCACTGATTGCTCTTCTGAAGGTCCTGAGTTCAAATCTCAACAACCACATGGTGGCTTACACCATCTGTAATGAGATCTGATGTCATCTTCTAGTGTGTCTGAAGACAGCTACAATGTAATTACGTATAACAAATAAAATCAGAAGAAGAGGAAGAGGAAGAGGAAGAGGAAGAAGAAGAAGAAGAAGAAGAAGAAGAAGAAGAAGAAGAAGAAGAAGAAGAAGAAGAAGATTAGAGAGATGAGTTTACAAGACAGAAAGCATAGCCAGAAAAGAAACCCATGAGAAGCTATGAGAGGCATGGTGTAGGCTTGTTACATTAGCTGCAGGAAATTAACACAGGCCTTCAGACTAGACATCTCTGGAGCTTCAAAAGAGATGCAGACGGAACAAAAAACTACCCTGCTATCACTGTTTTTGAAAGTATTTCAGAGAAAAAGGAGGATGTCAGAACACCAAAGATGATTGTTTTACAACTTTTAAAACCATATTTCAGATAAGCAAGCATGCACAGGTGAAATCTGAATAACACATCAGAGGGGTGGGTAGAAAATGCTGGCATTTTGTTATTCCCAAAGCTAGAGATCTTTTATAAGTCCACAATTCTAGCAGCCTCTGCGAAGGTCCCATCCTATCTCTCTGAAGCCACAGGAGTTTGATGACCCAATTTCCTTTGGTGACCTTCTCAGTAAAGAGTCCCCTATCTCTGTTTCCTTTACCATGATCTACTGCCCTTTGGAGGACAATCTGGACCAGTCTGGACCAGCATTATATGCCTTCCCAGCATCAGGACCAGGAGCAATACAGTTCTTCTTCTGAATGTTCGTCCCAGTCTGGATTCCCCGATTCTGTATTCAGGGTACTATTATTTCAGGACTCCCCATATCCTTGACTGAGACTGGAATGTAATCAGTGTCATATAGCTCTGAACCTAACAGAGAGACCAGGCATTTGTTCTTCCACTCCCAAAAGATGCTGGGTATGTATGCAAGCTGATTTCTTTCCAGGGACCAGCTTGACACTGTAAAAGCTAACTGCATTTTCAAGCAGTGGAAGCCTTTATTCATGAAGTCAGATAGTGTTCTGCTTTAGGAAACCCTGTTCTATATAAGCCTAGCTAAGAAAGCTACTGAAGTGATGGGAAAAAAGCCTTCCTAAATCTAAAACCCTCTCTCTCCTCTTCATATTCTCCATTGTGAAAACTTCTTTAAACCCTTTCTCATTATACTAAAGATGAAAATCTGTAGTTCTTCAGAGATCCCACAAGTTTAATACAGCTCCTTCCTGAAAGAGGTTGAACCCTAGTGGTCTGAAAGAAATTCTAAGAGATAGAGATGCAAGAGCTATGCTTTGCTGCCCGGTCTCTGGTGGCATTTCGAGCTGGATGGGGAATGGGGCATGGGGATTTAATGGTTTTGAAGACTCAAAATTAATACAAAAATGTAAATATTTAAGTAAATATACACTAAACGTGTAAGTACTGGGTCACTATCAGCTCTGGTATTACAAAAAAGTTATATGAACAAGAGCTAATAGGAAGAACAAAGATCAAATCCAAAGAATGTTTAAAGGAGTAGGGGACAGGAAGGGGAAGGGAGTTAAGAATTGGCAGGAGACAGTCTACTATAACAAACAGGAAATGAAAGACTCTGTAATTCCAGACCTTTGAGCCTGGTGAGCCATTTAGGAAAGAGAGTTATCAACCACAGATACAAGGTATTCAAGGAGTAGTAGAAATTTGAGTGACAGGTCATCTGAGAATTACATCTTTCTACTGGAGAGTTTCAAGTTCTGTAAACATTCTTCAAAACAGCATAGGTCTATGACTTTACAGCTGTAGTATATGTCAGTATAGATTTGATGGCGGTATAAGGGTTTTCTGTCAGTGAATATAAAAATGAATACTGGCTAGAAGGATGAATTGAACTCTCCTAGGTAAATAAACTGAAATTTATCAGAACACATCATAATTAAAAATTGGTATGTTATATAATACTGCACAGAGTAAATCATTGAAAATTCAAGATTTGTTTTATCTTATAAAGATTTATTTTTATTTATGTATAGCTCTGTGCATCTCTTTGAGTGTGTGTGTGTGTGTGTGTGTGTGTGTGTGTGTGTGTGTGCCTATATGTGTATGTAGGGTCCCCCCCAGAGACCAGAAGGACATCAGATCCCCTGGAGATGGAGGTACGGATAGTTGTGAGTGACCTGATGTTGGGAACTGAACACCTGTTCTTCTGCAAAGACAACTGCTGCTCTTAACTGAGGAGTTATCTCTTCAATTCACCAACATTCAACTGAAAAGAGTCCCTTGATCCAAGATGTATAGTAGGCTCCTTTGGATAAATAATTTAAAAAACCAACAATGTTTCCATAAAAATTATATTGGTGAGATTGTTTTAGTTTCTCTGAAGATTCTTATTGTAAAAAATATTTTAAAAAAGGCTGTTGAACAAATGAATATTTCAGTTCATGACAAGAAGCACATTTTTACTGTCATTAGTTCTAAAGAAAAATAAGCTACTGCATATACATCAGAAGAAGAAAATCTGTGAGATTCTAATGTAGGATTTCTCGGTCATCTAAAGAATGTTTTTCCATTAGATGATGGAACAGTTACACAATGATTATACACAACTGAAATATCATTTTCAGATTCACTTGGAGTAGTGGATCTCAGCCTTCCTAAAGATGTTTAACACAGTTCCTCATGCTGTGCTGACTCCAACCATAAAATGACGTGTTGCTACTTCATAACTGTAATTTTGCTACTGTTAGGAATTGCAAGGTCAATCTCTGTGTTTCCCAATACTATTCAGCAACCTCTATAAAAAGGTTGTTTGATCCCCGAAAGGGTTACAACCTACATGTTGAAAAACACTGACCTGGAGCTTTCTTAGAAAGAAAGAAAGAAAGAAAGAAAGAAAGAAAGAAAGAAAGAAAGAAAGAAAGAAAGAAAGAAAGAAAGAGAGAGAAAGAACACTTCATTTGATCTTTCCTTAATAGTAGTTGAAACTATAAGCAACCCATCACTGGTAATAATAACCTCTCAATATAAGAATCCAAAAGAACTTACACTTACACAAGTCTACAAGAAGTACTCTTGAAAGTATATGAAATGAAGAGCTAAAAGAAAACTGTTGTGCCTGAGTGCTGAAGGTATGTGATCTATGGTTTGATTCAGAGACGACCATACCTTGAAGTGGATGCAGAGTGCTCGTGACAACTCTAGGCACCTGTAAGCCAGACTGACAAAAAAGTTTGGCTCAAGGAATGACTCCAAAAATTCTTCAGAATCTCTAATTGAAAACCAAACCTGCCCCTCCCCAGTCATGGCTCTAAAAATGTATAAATCTTGTTTTGGTTCCCTGCTCCACTTTTTTTCATGATTATCAGTGTAAGAACATCTCATTATTCAAAACTGGCATATAGCAATCTCTACAAGTTGACACCCAAGCACGCCCACACTCTTCACATTTTAGCATGTGTTATGGTTTGAATCTGAAATGGCCCCCAAAGGACTGTGTTCTGAAGGCTTGGTGTCCAATGAGTGGTGCTATTTGGGGACGTTCTGGAAACTTCTGGAGGTGGGGCCTACATGGAGGAGGTGGGTCACTAATAGTAGATCCTCCAGGATATATTATCTTTAATTATATCTTGTCACTGTCTTGTGCCTAGTCAGTCATGTAATGAAGTCCTTTCCTGTGTGACACATTCCATCCATGAAATGTGGCAAGCACACAGCACCAAATTAACATAATAGAGACCCTGAAAGCATGACATAGAATCAATAAAATTTATAAATAAATATTTAAAAATTAATTTATTTTATTAAACACCTGATAAAATGTGTTTTGGCCACAAGGAGAAAACATAATTAATACAATTGTGTAAGTGTACGTTCTCTCTGTTCTTTCTTTTCAAAGAAAGTTGAGATTTTATATATATATATATATATATATATATATATATATATATATATAAATAATTACACTATAGATACAATTTATTCCTCTAAAATATTCTAAAGCCTAGTTTACCTTAAGGAATCATGTAAATATTGTCTCTCCCAAATAATTTCGATTAATATTTTATTTATAGTATGTACTCATAGACCTTTGTCTGAAGTGTGCCTATGCAACCTGTGAACGTCCTATAGAGGATTCCTGCCCCCATGGCTTCCTGATGTATGTAGAGACCCTCTTTACTCTTCTTTAGGCTCCCTTGACCCCTAGACACCACATTCTAGGCACTGGCCACAGCCTTTGCATTCATCTCAAAAGCAGTTCCAGGAGCCTAGCCTGCATGGCTTCCCTCAACAGGGAGTCCCTGGCTTCACTTGCTTAGGTCCATCTATGCCACTCTAAAACTTCCTGCAACAGCCCTACACAGGAAAATGGGTGTTTCTACACTACTGATACTTGTTCTTCTCCTGAATATAGTAAATACTTCTGCTGGAAGGAAAAGGGGAACTTAAAGACAAAAAAAAAGAGAAAAAAAGGACAGTGAAGGGAATGGGTGGAAGGGGAAAAGAAGGGAGAGAAGAAAGAAAGAAAGAAAGAAAGAAAGAAAGAAAGTTAGTTAGTTCAAACAAACAACACTATGTTAGATGCATTAGTACCAGTGCAAGAACAGAAATGACAAGAGAAATCAAGGCACCATGTACAGAAATTACTAATCCTATATTAATGGCATTCATTGAAAATGACCTGAAAGAACTTTCAGACAATTCAAAGGGATGATTGTATTTTCAAACACCTCAAAGAAGACATGAAAATGAAAGGCGTTGAAAATAAAATAATAAACCAAGTGAAAAATCTCAGTCTAAAGTTTTATCAACAGAATGGATCATTTAGATAAGAGAATTTGGACAAAAAGACAAGATAGACAGGGTAGGTCACTCAATTAAAATCAACAATAAATAATTTGTGCTACAGAGTATCAAGAAAAGATCTAACTTTTAGATGAAGGGTATACAAGGAGACAGATATCATAACAATGGCCAAAAAAATATTTTTAGTAAAAGCAAAGAAGAAAATAAGATATTTCACATCTAGAGAATGAGATGCTCATCTGGGTTTAACTGGCCTACTAAACTCCAAATACACAAGACCAGAAAAGTAACTCCTCACAACACACTATAGTTAAAACCTTAAAAACATTAAAAAAAATAATAAAGAAAGGCATTAAAAGTTGCAAGAGAAAAAGACCAAGTAATTTATAAAGGCAGGCCCCTCAGAATCAAACCAGATTTTTGACAAAACCTTTTAAAACCATAGGGGCCTTGAAAGATGAACTTCAAGTCCTGGATGATGAAAGCTGTGGACCCAGACTACCACACTCGACAAAACTACATATTGAAATTAAAGGAGAAAGATAAATTTCCCATGATAAAGACAAATTAAAGGCATGTATGACCACTAAACCAGTTCTACAGAGAACATCAGAATACTTCAATACAAAGAAAAAGATAAATATAACCAAGATGTCATGGAGAATAAATAAAAAAATCCAGAATGAGAATAATATTTTCAGAAAACACCACAAAGAACAAAAGATCAGGAATCAATACACACTGTTCAAAAGTAACTCTCGTTACTAATGGTTTAATTCCACAATAACTTAACATGGAATTACAGATTAGATTTTGAAGCAGGATAAAATTTTTTTGTTTGTGTGTTTGAAACACACCTCACCATCAATGGTAGTTACCACTGTAAAAGGATGTAATAAATGTATTGCAAGCAAATGAAAATAAGCAACTAGTTGTGACTATTCTAATATCTGGATAACATAAACCTTTGTCTGTATTATTTATTAGTTTCTTAAGATCAGAGAATTAAGAGAAATCTCATTAAATCCAAAAATATACACATGCTAATTTATAGAATTTCTATCTAAAACAAGCTATTAATTTACATTATTATCATTAATGCCTAAAAATAATCAAGTCTATTAGTAAAGTGTCATGTTATAAAATCAACACATAATTGTTGTAAGATAATCTCAGTAGAGTAATTTTTAAAATATCATGTGTGTTTGAAACATGGTGTATCTTTTGTGCATTTTGCCTATCACAAATAGAGGGGAACATTTATGATTTATCTTTTGAGGCATTACAAAGATGAGTTTGTTGTGTGGTTCATTAACTCCCGCAATTAAAATACTTTATGAAAATGCTACCTTATTAGTCACTGGAAAACAAAACTAACTTTGTCTTTATATCTAAAACCAAAAGGATAGCATGTTGAATATGCAATAGCACCCAGTGGGATGGCAGGCTCTCATAAAACAATCAGCTCACTGTGCTGTTTAATACAACTGGAGAATCATTCTGAATGTCCCATCTGACCATGGTAGTTCTCAAACTCATGCAATGGTTACAAACAATCACATTTATATAGAAAACTGATACTGTTGCATTTCCTAATCTGAGGGCTTACTGCTACTATTAAAGTGATTTTACCCTAGTAGACCATATTGTGAAATACTAAATGGAAAATTCTGTAAGTAAAGAAATTCTAAGCTTTAAACTGTAAATGGTTCTGAGCAGTATGGCTAAATCTCACCCTGTCCTGCTCCATACCTCCCAGGACGTTAGTCTTCTGAACTGCTTGCTTCCTGTCATATTTATTACAGCAATGCCCTACTGCTGCGGTACCTGTGCCCAAGTCATCTTTAGTTTTTGCATCACAGTGCCAAAAGCACGTCAGAAATGGTGCTAGTGATCTATCTGCTTGGCTAAACAGAATCTGTAAGGTGCTTCCATCAACCCAAAAGCTGGATGCACAGTAAGATACTGTGAAAGAACATTCTGATAGCTTTAATTACATACTGCTTTAATTATTCTATTTTTTTATTGATTGCTGTTAGCCTCTTATGCTATCTGACTCACAGGTAAACTGTTATACAGATAAGTACATGTAAGAAAAACATATGCACACTGTCCCATACTGTCCTGGTTCCAGTTTCTTCTAGGATGTTGGAACATACCCCCCTTAGACAATAAAAGACCAGCATATGATATTTTAAATATTTTTACTAGTGAATAAAGATATCCAGAATATCAAATATATACTATTTGCCATAATTACCAAATAAATAAAATATATACAAACTAAGTGATTTAAACAAGCATTACTATGTAACCCTATATTACTTATTAGATCCTTTTTGCAGGACTATTTTTCTCTGTTTACTTTTACAATTTAAAGTCCATGACTCTTTCCTAATACTGCATTTTTAAAGGTTAAAACTTAAAACTCATGTGTATGTAGGGGAAGGGTGTGCATGTAAGTACAGTTGCCACCTTGGCTAGAGTGGTGTCAGATTCACCCAATGTGGGTGCAGGGAAACAAACAGGTCCTCTGGAAGAGCAATATGTCCCCATAACAGTGACACCATCTCTCCAACCCCTAATTTTACATTTTTCTAGAATGCCAGCATGTTCATATGGTGTTTATGTACAGATGAGCTATTCCGGTGACTCTTAAGGTTACAGTCTGGAGATTCTATGGCAGTCAAGTTCAATTAGTTAGCAAACTTTTTCAGTCCTGACTCCTTTGTTCACAATGAAAAGAAGCAAGATTTCTTTTCTACTGGAGTTTAATGAATTACAGAAAACATCTGTGCAGCCATAGCATCCAGAGGTCAATCAATAACACTCACTGTCCATCAGTATGCACTTGAAGATAAATATTTTTAATTAAATGTTGGTATAATATGACATAGTCACAAATTTACAATATCCTTTGCCAAACATATTTATATTCTATTAATGATTGCATATTGTCTAAGTACATGTTCATTTTAAAGATGTTTTACCATTTCAATATTGAGAAAAATCAACAGACCTTGCGAGGATGATTAGAAGAGTTAGTAAGGGTGAGTGAACTCAACATGATCCCAGAAATGAGCCCAGCTATATCCTTCCAAGGTTCTGGGTATTGAAAATACATCATAATTATTCAAAGAAATCACAAATCGGAACAAATGTCCAAGTCTAACCTGAAAGGATCTTTTAAATACTGGTATGAGGTGAGGCCAGAGCATTGCATCCCTAGTGATCCTCCTCATAGTTGCAGTTGAATATCACTATATTTGTATGGTCCAGGGAAATGGAATAACTAAAACCACCAAAATGAACCCTGGGACAGCAATCCTCCATCTCCCCAATGCCGCGACCCTTTAATACAGTTCTCCATGTTGTGATTCCTGGTGTTGATGCTTCATGACTGTCATTTTGCCACTGTTACAAATCAGAATGCAAATATTTTTGGAGATAGACATTTGCTAAGGGGGTCATGACCCACAGGTCCAGAGACTAGAATCCAGTATTTCTTGTTGTTATGAATCTCAAGAAACTTTGACTCCTGTGTCACAGAACATTTAAATGTGTAATACTATGAAATCTAGACATAGTTAAAGCCATTTCTGAGGAAGCTGCCACTCTTAATTGGCATTTATCCTTACACAAAATTCTGACAGTCAACAATCATAGCCCTTACTACAGCCATGGTCCTCCTAACAGGCTACTTTAATTTCTTTTTTTTTCTTTTTCCAATTTTTATTATGTATTTTCTTCATTTACATTTCAAATGCTATCCTGAAAGTCCCCTATACCCTCCCCACCCCCTGCTCCCCTAACCACCCACTCCCACTTCTTGGCCCTGGCGTTCCCCTGTACTGGAGCAT
This sequence comes from Mus minutoides, assembly GCA_902729485.2. Lineage (NCBI taxonomy): Eukaryota > Metazoa > Chordata > Mammalia > Rodentia > Muridae > Mus > Mus minutoides. The sequence continues at coordinate 78,755 of LR750478.1, forward strand.
ATAAAGTTTGCAATACCAAGGGGCCTCTCTTTCCAATGATGGCCGACTAGGCCATCTTCTGCTACATTTGCAGCTAGAGACACGAGCTCTGGGAGTACTAGTTAGTTCATATTGTTGTTCCACCTAAAGGATTGTAGAGCCCCTTCAGCTTTGGCTACCTTAATTTCTAAACTTCCCTTTCATTCTCACCCAGAAGAAAACAGACAATAATAACACCATCAAAGAGCAAAGTAACAATTAGTAATTATCTTCTATCATTTAGAAGGGGAAATGAGTCTCCATTAAAAAAAAAAAAAAGGAGCAAACATCAGAAAAACAAATACAAACAGAACCACCGCCTGAGGTGATGGGCGAGGAGCTTCCAAGGCAAGCATGCTCTCACTCTTGTCCTGGTTAAAACCTGTTTGTCTGGGGATTGGCTCAGCTGCTTGATCTCTATTTCCCGCTTCCCAGCCTTCCAAGGTGTTGCTGTGACCTCGGGTGTCTCTTTGCTGGAGCTGGATCCAACTAACAAAATCCAACGCATGCAGGCACTTGTTCCTCCGTTCTCCAGTCCCGTGAAGGGCAGCAGAGAAGCCTGGAGTTGGTTACTTCTTCTGCTGCTGCCTGTCTTTATTCTCAAGGTTTAAAACTCAGCTCAGTGTCATCTAGGCAGAAGACCACGGCAGCAGCATAATTTATCAAACAAAGACAAAGAAAATAGAAACCCAATGAAATATTAGTAATGAAATGATATAATTTTACCAATGGAGAACATATCTTACACTGACTTTACCTGCCCACTGATGAGGCTCTAACAGCATATTTAATAGGAGACCATACACCCACCTGTCTACCATTAACCCCTCTTTGCCTTCTTTTATCTCTCTTTTCTTTGTAGAGACAACTAAAGAAGTTAGAGGAGAAAATATCTCAAGAACTGTGTGTGTGTTACCCATGTTTTCTGGAAGGCAAGTATCACATCCACAGAAAGAACAAAGATACCACTCAGAAAGGACCTCTCTCCTAACTGTCAGGAGACTGTACTCCACCTTAAATAGTGTAGCACTGTGTTTCTATCATTTGAACACATCCACCTTAAAAATCTGAGTTAGAGCCCGGCAGTGGTGGTGCATGCCTTTAATCCCAGCACTTGGGAGGCAGAGGGAGGTGGATCTCTGAGTTCGAGGCCAGCCTGGTCTACAGAGTGAGTTCCAGGACAGCCAGAGCTACATAGAGAAACCCTGTCTCAAAAAAACAAAACAAAAAAAACCCCAAAAATCTGAGTTAGCACCCTATAAGATCAGGCTCAACCTGTGTCTGAAGAGGCCACCAACATACCCAACACTGCAGATTTGCAAATGCTTCACCTCTCCTCTGTAACTTCTCAACAGGTCCTGATGTCAGAGCACGGTACATTAAAAAATAGCAAAACCCACACAGGCACCAAACATTACATAATCTCTTTTCTCCTCTTACTAAAACACACACGCACATGCACATAGAAAACTGCCATCTCCCACCCTAACAGACAAAATTAACAAACCCCCAACTTCTTCCCCAAGTGATAGGAAAACACAACAACAACAACAACAACAAAACGTGCAAAGCAAGATAACTGCATGCGATACACAAGAGTGCCGTGAGACGGTTAAGTTCCTGGCTTTGCCATCTGACTAAAACTAGTTACTTCATCTCTGAACTCACCGGCTTTCCCATCTGGGAGCCAGAGATGTCATCACAGAATGACTGACAAGAGCTGACCAGAGTTGCATATGTTCTCTGATGGCAGAATTACACTTACTTGGCAACTACTTCACTCCTTTGACAAATCTAAGAAGGGAACAGCCTCCCCTATCAGTTTCCACTTTCATAAGTATGTCCTAATACAATTACAATCCTCTAAGGAATATCTGAAATTTAAATATCACAAACTCCTAAGATCCTTCACTCTATGTAAATATATATATATATATATATATATATATATATATATATATATATATATAACACAAGTCAGCATGTATGTGAAAGCAGACACTCACACAGATTCCCAGAGAGACTACTAATTGACACAAAAACTCTAAAGGGTAATTTTAAAATACCAAAATCTTTACAAAGATTTAACCATACATGTCTTACATTGCTGAATTTATCACAAGGAAGTAATGTGATTAGGACACTAAAACTTATAGCTGCTTTGTTACTTGCAGTAACCATATTTATAATGTAAACAGCTGGAAATCATCAAAACATATATCCAAAGAAGATTTGTTAAATAAAATGTGGAACAGAAAGTCCCTGGGAAGTCGGATACAGACGGCGGTTGTGAACAGACTAAAATATAAACCTGTAGAGGCTTATATTTGGCTCAATCAGTTTCTGCTTAGAACCTGTAACTAATACCCTAAGAAAAATAGATGGTCATTTGGGACCTTTTAGGTCAATCATTATTCACAGCATGATCAACTTAGAATTAAGCTAGCTACATAAAACAGCTTCAAAATATTTTGCTACAAACAAACAAACAAACAAACACCAAGTGATTAAGAATATATAACACCAGATTTTTGCATGGAAATTGAATTACAGCATTACATTTTAAAAATAAATAAGTACTTTTCTTTTAATTAAAACAAGAAAAGCTTTACTTTTCCCAAACAGCATCTTCACGTTGTAAGGGATATTGCATGCTCTTGGAAAGGCAGCTAGCACAGAAGCCTAATCATATTAGGAGGATGGCTTCATGTTTGCTTTGCTCGTTAGCTGTATGAGGGTAATATGCGGAATAGACTATTTTGCTTGTATAGGATTAACTGAGACTTAAAAGACCAAACCCTGTTATACACATTGTGAGCATCCAATATATGTTATTATTAAGTGTATGAGCAGAGGCTGTGCTACAAGCTCGGGAAAGGTTTGTCTGTCTTTTGGCTTTTTTCACACAAACTATATTATTATCTGCACATAGGCCAGCAATATGATTTGCTTTAAAATATGTATGTATTTCACATGTAGAATTTAAGCCAAATGACAATGACCACAACTCACTCTTATGTATTTTAAAATAGCACTCTTCAAGTGATGTATGGGAATAGTCCAATCTTTTAAATCTTAAATTCATCACAAGCACATTTGTATAATACAATAAAAGTGAAAAATTGACCAATTCTTGCCCTAAGCCTTCAATTTTTATTATTATATCATACTGCATGACACTTTTTCTCAACTTCTTTATGTCAAGGCAGGCTGTAAACAAACATGTCCTAGCCCATAGACTGTAGCATAAAACTTTCCAAAGTATACTTGAAGGACTGGCAATATGGCTCAGCAATTAGAAATAGTTATATCTGTAATAGTAGGCCTGGGATCAATTCCCAGTACTGAAATAGTGGCCCACAAACATCCCTAACTCCATTACTAACTCTCTGTTCTGACCTTCACAGCTCCTTCATCTGCATGTATCTGGTACACATACAGACACTCATGCAGACACATATACACATAGGAAACTAAAGTTTTAAAAGTACACTTGATACCAGAAACAATAGATATAAGTAAATAATAAATTAAAATCTCTAAGCAATGATATTTATTTAAAAACATTTCAATACTAAACAGATAAAGAAAATGGCAGCCAGACAGCCCATATACCACATTGCCTCATTAAAAAATACTTATTTAATGTACTGTCATATAAAGCTATTTAATGAAGCAACTATGTTGTAATTTAAAATACATGACATTACAGAATAATTATAAAACACACCCAATAAAGTAACTTCATATGTATTCAGATTACAACAAACTTGGGGTATGTGGCAAATTGTTACTAATTTAGGTTGTATGAAAAGAATGTGAGGGGAATACTATTTAATGAGAAGAATTGATATTATAAAATATCAAAGTCCATAATATATATTAAAATCTAAATAATATATATTAAGTCCATAATATATATTAAATTTCATTTGGAAAACAAAATTTTTATTCAGTGTTATCTTCCATAATGGTTTCAACATAATACTCTATCAGTTCTGGTTTTAATGAAAATGAGCAACAGACCCTCCCGATAGAGTTCAGCCCTATTCCGATCAACCTCCACATAAATGCATATATATGTATGTATGCATGTACACATGTGCACACATTTGCATATACAAGCCAGTAATAAACAACAAAAATTCTTCTATATTCCCTATCCTTAAGACTGTAGAAAACAAACAAACAAACAAACAAACAAACACAAAAAAACTTAAAATGGACAGAGATGTAATTGTAATTAAGTTTGGTTTGTTATAGGTAAGTCATGTCTTACCTTCAAACCTGACATAAAAGCATCTAAGAAAACATGAAAATGTTTTTATTGGTTACTCTACAAACACATTGGTATCACTGAAATTAATTTTAGAGTGACTGAGGTTGGAAAGAAGACAAGGGGCAGTCTCTAACCCAGAAAGAAATATTATCATTTCTCCAACTTGGAAGATGGTTTTCTTCTTTTAGATGTTACACTAAGACTTTCTTTACCTCAGATAGTAAACAAAACACAACAGAGTCTAAATGGAATCTTAATTCCTATCCACCTGAAGAACACACCAGGAAAAAGAGAGATATGATTTTTATTTATATTGTGGTTTTCTGCAACTATTCAAAAGTTTCTAAAGTACTAATTCTAAAGTTTCTAATAATAAAAAAACCCAGTGTCAGGATCCAAATTTTTGTTTTGTTTTTAAAGCAAGGATTCAAATGTTTAATGTCCACAAGTGAAAACCCTACAAGTCTCCAGAGACATAAGGCCGCAGCCAGCTACTGGGTAGTAAGCTTATGTCTCTCAGAGTATTTTTAATCAGCCTCTGTGCCCCATCATACATGAAACACAGTACAGCTTGTTCCACGTTTGATCCAAGATGCTAAGGATAGTAGCTGTGGTCATGGAATTAGTAGTGCAAATGATTGGACATTCACACCTAAAGTACAAAGGAACATTCTTACCCCTTTATTCTCACTTCAGTTCTGTCTAAAGTACATGAAATAATGTCATTCCTCCCTTAACAAATAAGCTTGCCACTTCAGATAGGTGATCCGTGACAGGTTACTAGTATTCAAAACTGGCCTGTAGACCAGTGTCGCCACATGAGCCAACAGGAAGCAATTTAGAGGCTATTGACTTTAATTTGCCACCTAGACTTTTTCACTATTTTTGATAAGACCAGGAAAGAGTACATAAAATATAGGTATCTTAATCCACAGTAGTTTAAAATTTCAATTCTACTACATTATTTTTTTTCATTGGACTTTGTGGGTTGAGTCTTTTCACCAGGGACAGAAGCCTACTCTCAGAAATACCGAGTACTTTCTTTACCCAGGAAGGTCATGCATGGTGCTGTTGGCAGTTGTCGAGGTATCTGTTTGCCCAACTTTTATCCAGCTGGAGCAAAGGTAGGGAGTTCTTGATACACAAAGAGAAAGTGGAAAAGCCAAAGACAGACTTTTCAGTGCTGAATGAAGAGGCAGACAGTCCTTGTTCGTTAGAGGTCGTGCAATATAGGAATGATGAAGCAGTTCACCAGCCAGCAACAGAAGTTTGTTTGTATACTCCAACTTGTTTTTTCCCAATGTACAAGCAATATGAAAACTTAAATGGAAAGTGTGTGTGTGTGTGTGTGTGTGTGTGTGTGTGTGTGTGTGTGTGTGTATGTATGTGTGTGTATATCACAGTTACAGAGTTTTGATAAGTTCATCAGAATAGTTAGAATGCATTAAAAATCTACATAAAATAAGATAAATTATAAAAAAATAATAGTGAAAGAAAGGATGTTGATTAGAGTCATTCTACAAAAGCACATTCTGTTGATACAACCAAATGATCAAATACTACATTTGCCTTGTCATACTGCCCGCTCACAAGTGGGCACAAAAGGCACCTGGAGCATCTAGAAAGAAGCGAATGGGAGACACTGCCTCCCACCCTCTACTCATAGTAATTTTTATCTAGAGAATATTGTGGGACTAGCATGAGTGGAACTAGAAGAGATGTAAGACAGCATCGATTCAAGGAACTAACTTGGGACTCCAGCTCGTATTGAGGGTGATTATGATGACAGCTGTCTAAATGAAGTAAGATTCCACTTCATTCTAACAGTCTTAGCAATTCTAAGCCTCCTTACCTATGTACAGGCACCCAAAGCCATGAGATATTAATTCATGCATACAAGGTCACTCAGGAGCTAATTATACATCTGGATAAACAGTGAGGAACATACAGAAATCTCTTGAATAGCACAGCCAATGGTAACACTTAGATTTGAGTCTAGGACAGGCTGACTGTCTCCAAACTCTGGACTGATAGTTTAATAAACAGTTATAAAAGGTTAATAAAATATTTTATTGATGCTTACAAAATAACTGACTTTACCAACTCAACATACTGAAAGAGAAACAATTAATGAAAGTTCAGTATCTTAAAAGATGAGTAAGTTTATGATGACTAAATGATCAGGCCTTTTAATTTATTGATTTTTTTTTGTTTTGGTTTTATTTTGTGTGAAGGGCAGGTCAGGGGCTGTGTGTTTTGAGGTGGAGTCTGATGTAGCCCAGGATGGCTTCATTATATAGCTGATGATGACACTGGACTTCTGATCCTTCTGCCTCTACTTCCCAAGTGCTGGAATTAAAGGCATGTACCACCATGGCCAGCTTTATGACGTGCTTAGAATTCCACACAGAGCTTAACTTTGTGCTATGCAAGTCCATCTGCAGCCCGGCAGGCTCCATTAAAGAGTATGTGAAACGTAGATCTTTCTCATTCTTCCATTCCAGAGGAGAAAACATTTTCTTGATACAAAACTATGTTTTGGACTTTCAAGAGGCATTTGCTTTGTAAACTGAGTAATTAGGAGAGATAGCAATGCAATATATGAAGATAACCTATATCACAATGAGTAACATTAAGGTGTCCGTGAATGTGTTGAAGACATTATATCTTCAAACAGTTACTGGAGAGATACACAAAGTTCAAAATTCTCATAAAATTCGGTCTTAGCTATAAACATCATGATGGATGATATAAGGAGGTGTACATTACTCTGGATATTGCTAATAATAGAATGTTTTTGAAACATATTGAGTGATTACAATTACACAGGTAGCATGATCAGCGGGATGGCTTCTGGGTAGAATTGTGTGCTGTATCCATATAATAACCACACACTTCACATGGTTTTGGCAAACAAGAGAAAATGGCAAAGAATACAAGAGTTAACTATCTATCATACCTGGAGGTTATGAGAAACCCTCAGAGATCCACTGGTTCCAATCAGAACAGAACCCGTGGGCTCTCTTCTTAGACTAAGGAGCAAGTGTTTTAAACAGCTCCGTTGGCTGTGGTTTTAAGGCTTAGTGGAGCACTATTTCCTACCAACAAAAGGTTAAAAGTCAGACTGCATCAGGAAACCACTGGGCAGAGACACGGCACCCTAAGCCCATTCCTTAACAGACTAGTCCAGCCTGCACCATCCTTAATTCTCCTGTGTTCCTGGCCTGGAGCCAAAAGTATCATTTTACTGAGTGGGGGAAAAAGTGTCATTCTTCCACCTGACTTTGTAATCTTGTTTTTCCACATTTTCTAACTGTACAAACCAGAGCCTTCCCCCAAATACTTATAAAGAATGAAAATGAAAGGCAGAGAGTGAGGAGGAGGTGTCTGAGAGTTTTGCTTGATTGCATGGCCGGGTTTCTTTCAGTGGACAGGACTCACAGTACCGAGTACTACTTGAAACATCGATAGGGCATACATGGAAACAGGGACTCTGTCCGTGCCCAGTGAATTCAGGTAATGCATCCATTGTTCCACACAGCTACGGTCTGGTGACGGGAATGTCAACTAGAACAAGCTTGCTCTGCATTTTCCTTTGCATTTAGATGTCAGCTTTGATAAGGTCACACCTTGAAAGATCCACATAGCGTGCAATACTCAGACAGCAATAAAGCCCTCAGTCATTCCCATACTCAGAGAAGACTGAGGAAAAGGTGGAAATCAATCCAAATCACATCCCCAAACACAAACAGATTTCCACAGCTACACACAGTTAATGCCTGCATGATGTAGACCCTCAAATACCAGGTCCTACCTGCAGACATAAACAAGAGTGGTTGAAGAAATAGTATCCCTCTTCTCTTCTTCTGTCTTGGAATTTTCCCCTCACTGGCATTATTGGAAGAGCATCCTGAAGATGCTTTCTTCCTCTTGTGCTCTCTCCTTGTTTCAATTAATAGCAACTCCCTAAAGAATCTAATTCCTGACCCTCTGTGTTAGTTAGTTAGCTGCATGTCAACTTGACATAAACGAGAATCATTTGGAAAGAGACTCAGTAGAGAAAAAGCCATCATGAAATTGGCCTATAGGCAGGTCTGGGGGCATTTTTTAAAATTGATGATTAGATTAATGATTGGGAGATGGCTCAGCCAGTATGGACAGTGCCGCCCTGGGTAGGTGGTTCAGGCTTGTGTAAAAGAGCAAGCCAGTAAGAAGTGTTCTTCCATGGCCTGTGCTACAGTTTCTGCTTCCAGGCTCCTGCCCTGAGCCCCTCTTCTGATTTTCCTAGGTGAAGGACTGTGACCAAAAGTTTCAGATGGAATAAAGTCTCTCCTCTCAAAGCTGCTTTTGGTCATGGTGTTTTGTCCCAGCGTAGAATCCCTAACTAGCACCTTCTATTTCCCTGAACCTCCCAAAAGATTTAACTTCTACTGCCAAGCTCTCTCCCATGAGCTTCCCATAGAAACCAATTCCCCAGGTTGCCTTCCTCCCAGGCATCCCCTCAAGATCCAGTCCTCTTCTCCCTTGCTGTTTTCCTTTCCACCTGCTCCCAGAAGAACCTAACCTGACATCATTGTGAGTGAAAATCCCCCAGAGAGTCTGCGGAGGTGGAAGAATACCACAAGAGCAGAGGATGCACAACATAGCTCTCTCCCTCCCCAATTTTCTCCCCCTATCTCTATATATACACATGTACACACATACATACCACACACAAACACAGGCATGTACACATACATCATATGCATACATATATATCATGTACATACACACATGCATATACATCACATGCATATACATACATCATACACACACACACATATATATGTACATGTATATATATATATATATATACATGTACATATTTTAATGGCACCATAATTCCTGACATTTGCTCCTACTTCTATCTCTATATGACATTTAGAGAGATATATCCTACCACCTAGGCTACACTCAAACATGCCCAAATTTCTTGATGAAATTCTTCCATTTGGAACTCTTAAATAAATGTAGATCATGTGTGTGTGTGTGTGTGTGTGTGTGTGTGTGTGTGTGTGTGTGTATGTGTGTGTGTGTGTGTATACATATATGTAGCATCTACAAAACTTACTTAGAAAACGGTGAGCAAATCAAAATGCAAGTACAGTCATCTATCCCTCCCATCAAGCCCCGGAGATCTAAAATATTTTAAAACAACAACAACAAAAACCTTCAGCTACAACTCTTGCTCGGCAGATCCTCAGTTCAGACCATGCCTCCCAAGCAGCCGACTCTGTAGATCCTGCTTCTCTGAGCACTTTGAGAAACAAATCTCACTATCACACTGGCTCTGAGAGCTGAGGATTTCTCATCAATGGCTCTTATGTTCTTTTAACTTTTTGTCTACTTTAAATAACAAGATATCAAGGCCAAAAGGTAACCGAGTAATCTCCTAAAAATCTCTTTAATAATATATTCTAATAAACAAATACAGCGATAAAGTTAAGATGTTTTTCCTTTTAGGATATAAATTTACTTAACCTACTGAGTGACTACTTATATGTAAAAATATCCCAACTATAATTATTTAAAGTAATAGAGTAATTATTATTTAAATATTTGGAAAATTAATCAAAAACCTTTTATTTCTTCTGTGGTTTGAAAAAATACATAGAACAAGAAGACCTATTATTTGTGTGCTCAGGAGATACTTCCTTCTTAAAAGAAAAATGCAAGCATGGTCTAATTACCACACTTGTAATGAAAATATTTCTTCCTGGTAGATTCTCTTTCTGGGACCTAGTCTGGGGGATTTACTCACAGTTAGACAACCTTGAACTGTACATTCATCCTGTTTTCCTGTTTTTGATACCCAATATCTAAAAGCTCTTCTCTACCTCAAAAACTCTAAAAGTAAACTAGAGCAGTTTCATCTTTTTATCTCTCACATTTAGTACTATGAACACATTAAGGCATGGATATGATTAATATGTAATGCTTGCACACAGGAACAAGAGTCTTCAAACTCTATTAGATAAAATAACTGTTACAATTTTCCATTCAAATGATGTCACTTGTCAAGAAAATTTTCAAATGATAGAGAGAAGGTATATCATGAAGTTGATAAGGGAGAAAATCATGAAGTTTTACATTACACTGATCATGTATTAGAGGCTGGGGCGACAAGGACTCTCCCATTTGCCAATAGTCCCATTTGTCTTCAATGGCCACACTAAATCACCCCGGTTCAGAAATACTTAGGATTCTCTCACACATGGCGACAAGGATGAGGGCCATCAAAAGGTACCAGACAAGCCAGTAATGGTCCTGAGAAGAAGCTTTGTAACCCTTCCTGGAGAAGATTAACACTTAACAGAAAGTGTAATTGTGTCTTAACTGCATAAGGCTTATTACATTCATATCAAGAATGCTCGGTCAACAGTCTCCTACCTTTACAGCTGTGGCAGTGGAGAACAGGATCGCAGATGCCCTGTCAAGCTCTGGTGCTGCTTTAAGTACTTGTGCCCACACATAGTTGTCTACTTTCCACTAGCTTCTAAAATTTTTTTCTAGATGTTTCTTTCCCTGCCAAAACTGCAGATTTGCTCAATTGTATGAGAGCCTGGGAAGGAACTTACCAGAAAGAGTATGTAAAACTTGGTTTAAATCTGGTAGTTATCAAAAATGTAATTCTGTCATCATGTGCTACTTGCATGTGTGTGTGTGTGTGTGTGTGTGTGTGTGTGTGTGTGTGTGTGTGAGAGAGAGAGAGAGAGAGAGAGAGAGAGAGAGAGAGAAAGAGAATACCTAGATATGTTGTCTTAAATGAAGAGACAGAATACAGACAGACAGATTTCTCAGTCCTTGAAAGATATCACAAAAGTCATAGAGGCTTGTTGATAATGTTTTTAGAGAATTAACATACATTCTGAAATGTGGTAGAAAGCAATAAATTATTGGACCAGTATGTCAAAGGACTTGAAGTTTTGGAATAACTTAGGGGAAATTCCTTAATGTTTCCTGAGTCTCTGTTTCTCTCCATCTCTCCCTGTTTCTCTCTATCTCTCTCTCTCTCTCTGTCTGTCTGACTCTCTGTATCTCTGTCTTTTCTCTGTCTGTCTGTCTGTCTGCCTCTCTCTCTCTCTCTCTATCTCTCTGTGTGTCTCTGTCTTCTCTCTCTCTGTCTGACTCTCTGTGTCTCTGTCTTCTCCCTCTCTCTGTCTCTCTCTGTCTGTCTGTCTCTGTCTCTCTCTCTCTGTGTGTGTCTCTGTCTTCTCTCTCTCTCTGTCTGACTCTCTCTCTCTGTGTCTCTCTCTATCCTCCCTCCCTCTCTCTTTCAGAAGGATTGTATTGAAGCTATGGTTAAATGACATTTAAATAATCACAAGTATGTTGTCAAATTAGACAAGCAACAATGACACCATAATGTGTTTTCAGGATGGCAGGCTGAATTGTAGAAATCTTACTGAAATTCCAGTTACCCAAAATGGTTTGTCTGGTGGCCCCTCCGTATCACCTGATAAGGGATATGATGGAGACAATGGCAGATGATTTGTACCAAACAGGGGCGTGCTTGGCCCTCATACATGTTTAATTGTCTCTTCTGTACCTGTACAAAATAACTTCATTTACATTAGTATACCATGCTACAATCGAGCCATTCTCAATCCCCGTGGTTATGAACACAAGGTTATGTGCACGAAAAGCCATTGGGATCAGAGGTTCCGAGAAACTCTACTTGTGGCCCACAATTTCAGGGCACTGAGCTACATGCTGAGCTACTGAACTCATGTGACCTGAGATCTGATTCCACTGCCATGGCCTTAGGGCTACAGTGATAGTGTTACTTTACCAAAATAATCCCCCCCTCAATAGGAACACGTTCCAAGTGTGCTCGCAGGTGCCAACTTCTACTCTTCTGGAATAAGATTCCACTAGGCTAATATAGTGGAGGACTGTTTTTCTTTCAAAGGAGCTCCTATATTTACACTCTTCATCCTGAATGCAGTCTCGGCAAATACTTGCATGTATACTATATTTTCCCTTGTTAAGGGGGCAGTGGCTGTTTCACTGTAAATTGTAGTGATAATGGCACTAGAGCTAAGAATGACACTGGTTTTTTAAAAAAGACACTAAGAACCTGAACATGTAATGTACAGTGATACACATGTCCTCCTTTGGATAACATCCACATATATATGCCAGCCTTTTATTTAAAAATTTCAAATAATTTGATATAGACTTGCACAACTTTTCAATGTATATACTCTGGAAAATTCTTCCACTACAGTATTCTTTACAGAACATGGTTTTGGGTTTTGTTTTGGTTTGGTTTGGTTTTGGTTTTTCGAGACAGGGTTTCTCTGTGCAGCCCTGGCTGTCCTGGAGCTCACTCTGTAAACCAGGTTGGCCTCAAACACAGAAATCCAACTGCCTCTGCCTCCCAAGTGCTGGGATTAAAGGAATGTGCCACCACTGCCCAGCAGAACATGGTTTTATTCTATTTGATGGCTATGCATTGTTTAAATGACTTAATGTTTCAGTGTAATAGTCAGTTGTTCTATCAAATGCTCTGGATGTGTTATTTTAAGGGATTTTAACAGATGAAACTACAAGCTTTCGTAAATGAGAATGTCAGCAAACATAAAAGCATAGCAGTGAAAATTTTATAAACAACACCTCTAGTCAAGAAAACAAAACGTAAGCTGTAACAAACTGCATACTGGGTTGTTAACATTCATCTTCCAATGAGAGGAGCACAGATCACAGTTAATAAAATAAATGATAAATGCTGGTACTAGGTTTTGATTATGTCCGAGACACTATGTTAGGTAGGTCTGAACATACTCCAGTTTTGAGGAACTGCTCACACACCAAAACTTCTATGGCAGCCCTGGTTTTCCATATCTGAACAGACATTCAGCATTCTCACATGAAGTCTGTATTCTCTAGTTACACTGATCAGCTGCACTGTGATGCTAATGAACACAGGCTACTTCTATCATTGTAGCATAACATTTCAACAACGCCATTTCCAAGATGGATCAGACGTGTTGTAATATGCATAAAAATTTCTAGTTCTCTAGATTCCAAAGATGCACACTGTATAAAAATGCCTCATTCTTCTTTTCTCTTCTTTCTTTTTTTCCTAAAGTGAAAATCTGTCTTGATTCTATACAACTAGTGAGGTATTGTGGTAGTGTTGTAATTGGCTTTGGATTTTTATCTTCTAGACACGGTCTCACACTGTGACCGAGACTGGCCTCAAATCTGAGAAGTCTTTGTTCAGGTTCCTCTCAAGTGGTGGGATTGCAAGATGGGCATAGGTGTGCTCCTATTTTCTTTAGTAATTGCACGAGGATTTGAACCTATAGCCTCACATGTTTCAGGCACATACTGCAGCCCTGAGCTGTATCTCAGGCCTTCCAACAGATTATGTTTAAAGAGCATCACTTATACCCAGATAGCAAATGCTTGTTGTATGCAAGTGTAAGAAATCGAGACATCCAATGCAATCGGAATCACTGAACACGTTAAAGAGAGAAATCTATCAATGAACAGTTTGATAGCACACACATGTCAAGTGGCTGTGAGTGCTGGGACACACAGATGCATCCCAGCAGATCCTTCCTTCCACGGGCAATGGCTAGGAGCTGAGGGGTGCACTCTTGCTCCTGCTTTATGTGCTGCCAATCACTCTTCCTTCCTTGTTCTTTTCTCTTTTGCCTTTGAAAATTACTTACTGAGTTTACAGCTGAGCAATTTCAAGTCCATATCTCCACATATTTTGTACACCTGCAGGTAAATGTTTCCCTTTTCTTTTGCACAAGCATAACTAAGATTTTCTGCCCCATTACTCTGAGCTCCTTTTTTACTAAGAAATTTATTTGGGAATTTTTTTTCTCCCTTGTAAGAGTCTTCTCTTTATGTATGCCCTGCATGATATCCTATCGTTGATTGCTTAATTTGCCTCTCCAGTCCCCTACTAACCAACATTGCCTGCAAAAGCTTTCTTGTCTCCTCGTATGCACAAAAACAATGAATAAATTGGTACAACTAACATTTAACTAGTATATGAAATGCCTAAGCTTGTATGTGTTTGTTCCAACTTACGTATACAGCAGTTTAGACTCCTAAGAAAATCCCATGATAATCTCTGGGGGCCTGCATCTTTGTCAACGGGGTATCCCATACGATACAATAGGGGCTTTGCTCACTCTGGGTGTCAATGCGTGGCTTCCCTTATTTGGAGTAAAGCTAAATCACTCTTTACACGTGAAAGGACCAATTCTGTAGTTCTTTGAATTATGTTTTAGTAGAAATTGGCCAAATTTCCCTTAGTTATCTTCTTAATTACGAGAAAATGGGACACATTATGGAGATTATTCATCAAACAAGTTATTTTTCGTTTCCATTTGCTCCAGTTCAGAGTGTATCCCGCAGTTCATTATGAGATATGGATGCTGGCACATGTACCTATCTAATATAGTGCGTCTTCCAATTCTTAAGAATGTGTTCACATGCGCTTTAACACAAACAAAACAGATTTCTTCGTGAGACATATTTAATTTTGGGTTTCTGTCCTATTGGGTTGTTTTATTGTTTAGGGTCTGTCAGTCAGCTGCTTATCTGACGTTTATGGGTAAAGCACTTTGCCATTTGTGAGAATTTTTAAAAGCCATTGCCGTTCTATTTTTTATGCCTATTTCCATTCTAACTGATTTAACAATTTCTTCCAGAGCAGTACTTAAGGGAAGTGAGACCATGTACTGTTCTTGTTTCTGGTATTATTGAGCATATCTGTGCACTCTCCCATAAATCATAGCAGCCTTTGGATAGACTGTAAATACATTTTATTGTAATAGAAAAGTGTCTCTTTATTCATACTTTACTGAATACAGGAAACTTTTGTTAGGATTTTTTTTTTTATGTTTCTCAATACAATTTTGATTTTTTTTCTCCCTTTTAATACAACAAATGTTGGTAGACTTCCCATAAAGGAACCATCATCACATTGTTAAAATAAATCCCATCTGTCAATAATGCAATGTTACCTCAGGGAAATCTACATTAATGACTATGTTGTATTTGTCATTGATATTTAAATTGTGATATTTGACAATATTAGAGTAAGAGAAGGCAATATGAAAGCAAGGAACTAGTATCTCCTAGAAAGGTTTGGGGGCACGGTTCTGAACCAGTATTTTGGGAACCAGTATAAATTAGCTGATTGTGCCCTGTTGGCTAGATACAGGGATTAACATTGAGTCTTACTCTATAGGGAAATTTCATCCAAATACTATTTCATCCAAATACTACGTCTGAAGGTTCTGTTTTCTGTTTGTTCTCTATTTAACAATGTATCAACTCAACTAAGGATTACTGAATACCTACTATTTTCAGAAGATTTTAATCTGTGAACTACTAATAGTTTAGTGACTTGAACAGATTAAACAATAAAAATGTTTTTATTGCAAAGCAGTACAGACATACATGTCTGTGTGTCTAAATACTTTTCCAAATATTTATGAGAGGAGTATCCTAAAAAAAGTAAACCTACTACATAACTTCCATATCCCACTCTATCCCATGTTATTTTACTAAAGTACTGACTCCTATAGACTATATTGATTTTTGAACTGATAACCAGTACTAACTTTCTGTTACAGAAAATATTGTCCTATTAGCTGTGGACAAAGATCTGAGAGCAAGACAGGCTAGATTTTATCCACATGGCTTTACCTCCTTTGTGCACCTTGCCTCTCTCTGATTATTTAAGGCAGAATTCCACTATGTATGCCAGAAGACCTCACACTCCTGATGCCCCTGCCTCAGCTTCTAGTGTTAGGGTTACAAGCTTGAGCGGTGATGCCTGGATAGCTTTGCCTGTCGGCCTTTAACTGAACCCAATTTTTAATTTATAGGATGAAGGAAAGCCAAGAGGTGTGGTGAACACATAAAATTCCATCACAAGGATTGGAGGCCAGCCCAAGCTACATAATGATACTCTGTCTTTTTTTAAAAAAGTGAAATAAAATGGTAAAATGGGAGTGGATATAATCAAGGCACATGGAATAAATACATAAATAAATTGTCAAAGAACAAATACATCCGTATGTATGCATACAGAAAAACAAAAGGCAATTCTAACATTTACCTCATAGATCTTTTAGTGAAGTCATATAGACAACATGTGTTTGAAAATATATTTGATTAGGATGAGTTTCTTTAAAAAAAAATCATGTGTTTCTTCAGTTGCTAAGTGGAAACCAGCATCCCTCAAATATAAAGAAACAAATTATTAAAAATTATTTTAAAATAATTTATTTATAATCTAATAAAAATAATTGCCACAATGCCAATAACACCCAAATGTCTGTTTTAGATGGGCTGTGCCTTCCTTCTAAGGAATTAATACTTGCCGGATTAAATAAACAGCAAGTCTTTCTCTTTCCTTCCTTATACACAAGTACACGCAGTTTATCTTAAGGCTTTTGTGAAAACCTCTAATGAACGTAACTAAGAAATTAAAACTTAGCAGCTCATCTTAAAACGCTGCAGATATTTTAAATACACAGTGTGTTTGTTAACTCTTCCATGGTAGTGATCAACGCTCTCTGGTATAGAATAGTTTTGTTTTTTTTTAAGATATTTTCTTTATTTACATTTCAAATGCTATCCTGAAAGTTCCCTATACCCTCCCCTCCCCGCCCTGCCCCCTTACCAGCCCACTCCCACTTCTTGGCCCTGGGGTTCCCCTGTGCTGGGGCATATAAAGTTTGTAAGACCAAGGGGCCTCTCTAGAATAGATAGCTTTATACTACAGATTTCAAGTCTGTGAAGTTGATAAGTAAACACTTGTCTGCTAGGCTTCTGGGATGTGCTCTCCTGGAGCCTTGTTCTCTGTTTGTTTTCTTCTACTCCCTTTAATGTAGCAGTGGAAGAGAGTGCGATTAAGGTCAGCATAAGGGACTCAGTATGCAATTCCTGGAATCCATGAACTCAATATCTGTCACCTGAACTGCTGACTGAAGAGGCTGGTGACAGTGAATTGGTCAACAATCCTCGTAGGAGGTAGAAGTAAGCTTTACTTCTCCAAATTTACAAGCTAACACAATACCTAGAAAAATCCAAGGGAAGATGAGAGACAAGCCTAGGGTAGAGAGTGAATAAGAGTACCAGGCCTTCTTAGTAATCGAAGTCCACCCACGTTAATAGAAAATGAAGTGGGTTTTGTTTGTTTGTGTCTCCTCTGTCTACCCAGACTATCATACTCAAGCATGCTCCTGGCCCAGCTTCAGCAAGTAAATCTCTAGATCTGTAGGGGAAATGGTGGTAGCAGATTCATAATCTTTATGGTATTTAAGGATATAGAAACCTCCAATCCAGCCTGGAGAAAAGGGCAATCCTTTAACTTCCTACATCCCAGCTCTAACCTAAGGTGGAACTTCGAGAGGACAAGACTGTTTTATTAGACATATTTTTACCACAATCCCACTTCGCTGGCATTCACCCATTAAATATATATCAAACCATGTTGATGTGTAAGCTGCCTTTGGCAATCAGGCTTACTACTTTAATTCCAGGTACAGTCTTGAGAAGAAATCGGTCACAATGCACAGGCCTATTTCTATAAAAATTAAGCCATGTTCAAAGTGAATTCACTTTGGAAATGAGAAGTCTGGTTTGTTTCGATTTGTTTAACACATCTACTGATATTGAACAAATGTATTTCCCTTTTTGTGGGAGCGTTTCGGGGTAAAGGAGGGGTTTGTTTGTATTAGCATGTATCTAACCCTGACTGGGATTATATTTTTGCAGTTGAAATGCATTGGGTAAGGAGAGGCAAAGGTACACAAGCTTGACTGAAATAAACGTAAATGGGTATTTTTATACATATCACGAGGACACAGAGTACCAGCAAAGTTGGCAAAGTACCTATCTCACTGCACCCAGGATGGCACCTCCTCCTAACACACCTGGAATACCACACTGGCCTAGGACAGCTGGGAGCACTCTCTGCCCTTGGGTGTCATCAGGAATTTCTCCAAAACCCAACTCCAAATCTCAGCATCTAAATACCCGCTGGATGAATGAAACACTATGGTGTGTTTTCACTACTCCTGTCTGCAAAGGACGGTTTCTTGGAAGAGAAAAGTGCTTTCTTTCTCAGAGACATTTAGCCTTCCTCTGAAGCAATGTTTCTCATTCCTAAAGCTGCGATCCTTGAATATAGTTCCTCCTGTTGTGGCAACCCACAGACATAAGATTATTTTTGGTGTTACTTCATAACTGTAATTTTGCTACTTTATGAAATAGTAATGTAAATATCTGATATGCAGGGTATTGGATATGCAGGGTCATGGATCCCACATGTTGAGAACCACTGCTCTAAAATAAAAGTTGTATCTGCCAGAAACAGAAAGTCAGAAAAAGAGAGAACATGGCAAGTTTTAGACATAAGGGGATTCTGTTTGCCTATTTTAAACAGATACTCCAATAATTTTCATCTGATAGAATCTAAAATGTTGTGCTAATAGCATAGTTTGAATTAAATGATGTATTAAGGAAAACCTGACTCTCCCTGGGCCCTTGCTCTGGCCCTCACTCCTTTCTGCCACTCATTCATTGTTGGGTAGAATTGAGAAATGTAGGAGAGATCATATCCTCTGAGCTGTCTGTTCTCTTAGACACTTTTCAGATAAAAAATAATTCTCCCTAAAGTTCTATTAAAAAATACAAAGACCCTTTGTAACATCTGATTCCGTCCAACTGGCTGACCCATGGACACAGTAAGAAACAAAAGCATAAACCCATCAGAGAAAGAGTTCCAAAATTAATGCAAATGCATGGTAAGCCTTAAAAGTTGCAAAAGAGCAGTTTCACATCTGGCTCAATGAAGGCAAATTCACAGCTGAGTCGAGGCATGGCAACTGTGAAACAGCTGGATAATCATACACAGTAAGTTATCGTTCATGCTGCTATATAGGTCTTAACCTAATTTCACTCAAAGGCTCTCCAGTAAGCTCACCAAAGTTGTAGCCAATGAGTTGGTGTAAGAAATTAAACTTAAATATTTTGGTGCCTTATATTTGACATGGTCCCGATGTGACATCGGAAGAGGAGAATCAGTGAGCAGAGGAGAAAATGAACCCTCTTGAGTAGGCTGAACTCAGACAAGATGTTATTGGCTTGAAACAAGGAGAGAATTAAACCTGAAGGTGAAATCTCCCTGTTCTCTGCCACCCTAGGGAAATGCCTGCTTTCGTACTGAGGCCTCTCCAAGTGATAGCTCTAATCAGTCCAGGTTCTTGACATAATGGAAGCTCCCTTGGTTAAGCAGGCAGCTTGCCCATCAACTTCAGATCCACATATCTCCTGAATTATAATCAGAGACTGTTGTTCACACCCTGAAACTGATCCATCACTCTAATCATCTGCCTTAAAAATAAGTTAAGGGAAAAGACAGACGAAGGCACCATATGACTCACACCATGTGGATCTTAGCACGGCCATCCCATTTCCAGTCACGGGTAATGACTTTTGCTCTGAGGCTATTTGTCAATACAACACAAAAGTCCTTTTAAAAATACAAGCGACAAATGTCAGCAGTCAAGAAAGCCAAAGTATTTTCATGGCCAAACAAATATAGAAGTCTTATACAAAACAAAGTAAAACTTTCAAAATTATAAGTGACTGACTGGGCCTCACTGAACTCAGCGAAACACTAGACCATAGTTTCTGTCTTTCTAGTTCATAAAACAGCACGGACAGAACAACTTCACATATCAATATATCAAAGATAAATTCTCCTTTAGGTGCAGGGGCACAAACAGTATCTGCCACTAGTTTGATTATCACATATCAAAATTAACAACAACAACAAAACTGTAGCTGTTTAAAAACTATATTATATACACACAATTGTTGATGACCAGAGTTTGATCTGCAGGACTCACGTAAGAAGTCTGATGGGATGGCATGTATGTTCTCATAATCCCAGCACTCCCAGAATAAAATGTAGAGGGGGGGGGGCAGAAGAGAAGAATCAAGGCATCAGTGTGGTGTTTATGATACAGAAAGCCTGCAGTACTATTGAACATCAGAGACAAGAGAGACCCTCTCTCAACAAAGTAGAAGGGGAGAACTGACTCTGGATAGTTGCCTCTGACTGCCACATGCACACATTCAAAGAGTGGCATACAGGTCACACACACACACACACACACACACACACACACACAAATAAAATTTAAAATATAACTCATTTTTAAAAATCACAATTTCCTCCCAATAATCACAGTCCAAGAAAATAAGCCGATATTATAAACCCCACATGTAGCTGATGTACCTAATACTTTTTGCTCAATACCTTTAAGGTAAAAATGCCAAAGAGAAAATGGCTCAAAATTAAAAGGATATATGGAGAATGAATAATCGTTAAAATTTTAAGCATATTGGGAATCTGTGCTTTACTATGAAATAAATTTGAAATAAGTTAATTTCATGGAAAGGCTAAGCGCCAGTGAACAAGTAGATAAGCAATTACTACAACAGAACATCCACAACCCAGTGAGAACTCAGAGTTGCTATATGCTCCCTGCAGTTAGCTAACAAACACCTCCGACATTTACTGCAACAAGTAGTGTATGACATAACTGCGTGCCCCAACCTCTATTACCAGCTTTAGTGCCTAATGTCAATCAAACCTTCCAACAGTCCCAAGAGGAGCTTTTCATGTTCCATAGAACAACTTGTCAAGATCACAGAGCTGCTAAGTACCTGTATTTGCACAAGAGGGAAAATGATAGTTTCTAGTCGCTCTCTCCTGAGAGCCTACTAAGGGCTAAATGTCAGGTGTAGCAGAATTTAGAACTGCTACTACGGGTTAACACTGACTTAGCACCAAGAGTTTATGTAGAAAGTGAAGCCTGGTGTGCCAATGACAAAGACCACGGAACCTTGAAGAGGTGGGTATGGTGGGAAAAATGATGTCATGGGAGTCATGGGGGGTGAGCCTCTCAGAAGCTATTGAGGGAGTTCTCATGAAACACTGCTTAGCTCTTCTAGGAGAATTGTAAAAAAGAGCAAGGCTGACCCCTCCCTAGTCTCTGGCTTCCTATCTCACCATGTGATCTCTCCCTTCAACTTTTCCTGCTCACACACCCACCTACCTTGATACTATCCACCATGAGCTGTAGCACGTGAGGCCATCATCAGATATGAAGCCATTTGCCTGAATCTCTAAAACTGTGTGATAGACAAACTCCTTTCCTCTCTCTGTTACTGAGCCTCAATTATTTTATTATAGCAATGAAAAAAACGCATTAGTACATAGGTACAAGAGTGAAGGCTTTGGCTTTCCCAGGGACTCCAACAGTTATCAACCACCTATCATTACATTTATTGATTGGCTTTGTCATAATATAGTTTATATTAATGAGGAAAATATACAACTAATGGATACTGTGGCATTTTGCATCCATATAAGTTGTATATAAACATAGCTATCCCCTCAAAAGTATGTTTGCTTTTATGGATAAAAACATTAAAATCCCATCACTCTAGCTTTTTTTAGACTATACTTTGCTGTATTCCAGTCACCCTACATGGCGATAGCAGTATCCCAGAGCATCTCGCTGCTCACTGTCACTTACTTAGTTCACCCCCCTCCTACTGATTTCCTCACTCTAATGCTAATCTGTGTGTCACTCTGAGCCCAACAACTATTGGTAAATGACTGCTCCACCACCATGACCAGAATTATTATTTTTTCCTTTTTAAGACATGGCTTAACTATGTCACCCTAGCTGGCTTAGAACTCACTATGTAGAAGAGGCTGTCCTCAAATTCACAAAGATTTTCCTGCCTCTGCTCAGAAGTATGCTAAAATTCAGGGTGTCCATCACCACCCCAGCTATGACCAGAATTCTAGGTACCTTATCTCTGTTCCCCATTTATGACTGTGAATGGAGAAAAATACACTTCTAAAATTCCTAAGAAAATAGTACTAATTTGTGTAATTTTGTTTTTTCTACATGAGTTAAGCCAATCCACTGATTATTTGGCGAAATATAACCACTTACTTCTAGAATACTTTAAATGAAAAAAAAAATCTTCCTTTATTCTCTTCTTTTTTTTAAATTAATGAGAGAACCTAGGCTTGTATCCTTTCCATTCAATGCACAGCTTTTCTAAGTCCATTTTATGCTATGAAAGCATAATCTTTGAGTCCAGGAAATTTAGTAAAACAAGAGACATAGTTCTCATAGTTTTGAGGCTAGGACAACACACAAAAGCATAGGGAGAGAGCTAACTCCAGCCCAGTATGCTAGAAGACATCACATGCTCAGAACATGGAGAGCATCTTGAGAGCTCAGATCTTAGTTGTCTTGGGGAATTACTAACCCCCTTCATGGGGTCCCACCCTCATGAACTCATGTAACCCAACTTGTCTCGGCAAAGGCTCCATTGACAAACACTGGCAGCACCTGAATTGAGGTATTAAGGTTCGAACACAAAAGCATTTAGGAGATGCCAGCAAACCAGAGCAGTCAGGGCGGAATGGAAACATAGGTGACTCCATTAGAATAGCAGCCTCTAAGTAAACTAAGAGGCAAGCTGTGGTCCATGAAGGACCAGACTACATTGTTCTCCTGTCTTCCATCAGCTAGCTCTTTCCACCTACCTGCAGCAAGCACACTGTCTGCATCCAGAAAGCTCTGGAATACCTTTTCACAATCATACTGTTTTTATAATCATGGTCTGTTGATTTTAAGGATATTTAGAAGCTGTGGACTTGTGGAGGCTTATAAAAACAGCCCAAATTCTCTTCTGTGAAAGAATCTTAACCACTGAAAATGACTTAACAAGCACACATCTTTAACAGTACAGAGGACTGAGCACTGCTTATCACTGGCTGAGGTGGCATCCTGACAGTGTCAACTACATATTTGTGTGATATTCAGTTATATTTGTACAGAATTTGAAGAAGTCTGTTCTGCACTTATACGAAACTATAACTAAAGGGTCTTTGTATTAAAACCAAAAGTAAAAAGCACTAGCAAAACAAACGGAGGAAAGTAGCTGTTGATCTGATTACTAGGTCAAAATTATTGTTTCCGAACTCACTTATTTGACATCTTTATAACCTGAACTCAGATCTGGTACTGCCATTGGTCCGGGAAGAAAGTCATCTTTCATACATTGCTCATTGCTATAAAATATCCTTCAAGCCCGCCAGCATAATGTGTTACCTGAAATTCCCATTACTTGAGATTACTACTGTGGTTTGAGTTGGAAGTGCTAGAGACACCTCTAGACACACACACACACACACACACACACACACACACACACACAAACACCATAAAGCAGCAGTGATCCATTAAGCTATGCTACTCTTTAAAATTCTGGGCCTAGATTAGCTGCTTCAAATTGCTCAAAGACAAGATAGAAAGGAGAGACAAGAGTTCCTAGTCCTTCCAGACAGGTTTTGAATTGAACTAAGGATGGTGAAGACTCATATCAGCATTGTGCAATCCTAGATGAAGAAGGCAGGGCCTACAGGACAGCAAAGAGCATACAAGTATCACAGAGGAAGGGCTTTTGTTGTTGTTTGAAAACTCATTTTAAGCCAGGTGTAGTGGCATAGGCCTTTAATCCCAATACTCTTGAGGGAGATGCAGGCAGGTATGAGTTCAAGGCCAGCCCAGTCTACAGAATGAGTTCCAGGAAATCTAGAATTACATAGTGAGATCATTTCATACGTACATACAAAGAGATAGATAGATAGATAGAAAGAGAGATAACAAAAAGATTTATTTTATTGTTATTTATGTATATAGTTTGTGTCTATGTATGCATGCGTGCCACTTCTTGCCCACAGAGGCCAGAAGAAAGTGTTGGATCCCCTGGAGAAGGAGTTAACAGGTAGTGGTGAACAGCTAAATATGTGTGCTGCAAACCAAATTCGGTTCCCTAGAAGAACAGCAAGTGTTCTTAACAGCTGAGCCATTTCTCTAGCCTAAGGGGAAATGGATTTATAAAGAACAGGATAAGAAAGATAAGAATGTTAAAGGGGGCCCAAAGACAATCCACAGATTTCATCAGAGCCAGGCCAATCTATAGAACACCTTAGCTAGGGCAAGGCTGGCACTCCAGAACCACAGCTGGGGTCACTTGGCATGCTCTCCCTACTTTCAAACTACTCATCCCACCACAGTCTCTCTTTTCTTTCTTTTCTTCCTTCCTTCCTTTCTATTTTTTTCTTTCTTCCTTTCATTTTTTTGAAATAGGTCAGCTTGACAAAAGGGCAAATGACTAAGCTGAAACACATTTCCCTAAGTTCAGCCAGAGGAAGTTTCATTAGAAGACGAAAGCCATGAGCCAGCATAAACAGGACAGATGAAAGTGTGGGAGAGAAGAAACATGAGAAGGACAAAGAAGAAAGGGTGTACCACTGTTATTCTGTTACGGATGACACATATAAGGAAGTCCGGAGAAATTTGCTTATTAATACTCTACCCTACCTGAGGTACAGCTGCAGACACATCCATCTTGGTTAGCTCCAAATTAGAAGAGCAAACATGAACGAAGCTCTTAGCACTGACTGTAAGGTGGACTAAGGCTCATCGACACATATGGGTCTCTACTGTATCCTGTTGCCCCAAGAGCAGGTAAAATCAGATCAGAAGTCACCTTCTCTGGGATTACAAAGCAGGAAAAAAAATCATTAATGATTTCATGAGTGTCATGCACTTAGGAAGGTATCCAGGGAAGCAAGGAGCGGCCCAACCTGGGAAGGAGAAACCTTACCTGTTTGACCTTAGTAATGGCATAGCTATTTGTTTGGAGAAAGGATTTGCTGTTGAAGATAGCTATGCTACAAGAGCCTGGTTCTCACCCCTTTTCTTTTCTCCACCCTCTCCCTCCTCCACCCCTCTACTGCCACTGCCCACCCCCACCCCCCCACCCCCCCACCCCCAGTTAAGGACGTCACTCCAACTCTTTCCCTAAATAGTCCCTACCTCAGGTCCCTGCTCCTAGCCCTCCCCTTGTCAGCTGTCCATAAGACGCTAGAGAAGACTGCACTCACTCTGTATGAGGTATATAGGCAGGAAGACAACAGGTCAGGGAGGGGAAAAAGGCTGCAGCCTCTTCCCTGGAGGATCTCAAAGTCCACTCCAGGAGGCAAAACCATAAAACAATAACAATACAATATGCCAAATACCATAATGGAAACTGTCCATGCTTGGTGCTACAGGATAATGGGAATGACTGATGTTTCAAAGAAGTATTGGGAGTGTACAGTGGGGGCAGAGATTCAGAGAAAGAAGGTTTGTGCAATATTAAGGCAAAATGAAAGGACATACATTATGCTGGGGACATGGCAAGTGTCTGGCTGGAAGCAGAGAATAGGACCAATTCAGGAGATAACAATAAAAAAGACAGGCTGGGTTGTTTAACAAGGAGAGTAGACTGAAACACAAAGGAGTGTATCAGACTTCATGTCACAGGCAAAGGGAGTCATTAACGTTTGCAGGAAGGAGATAGCAAACAGATTTTATTATAGAAAACGATGAAAAGATTATAGAAGGAAAATGGTAATTCTAAGAATTTAACTAGAAGGTAGACACCCTCCAATTCTTCCTAAGCAGTCAGTGTGAGCTTGTGCTTTAATTATATGGATATCATTTGCCAGCCATTATACCTGCTTGAATGTCTCAAACCCACACCTAAAATATTCAAATATTTAAATTTTCTAATTTAGAAGCTCATCCTGCAAAATCCCATTCTCCTTAGCAGAAGAATTTATACTTCCCTTGCCTCTGCGCAGTATTTGTTTCTACGTGATTCAAAAAGCACTTGCTATATAGCATGTGTAGTCATCACCCTGCAGGGCCTTTGGTCTAGATGGTGTTTTCTAAGTGTATTCCACAGGCTCTAACCGTGCTGTCCTCCGGACTGCTGGAGAGTGATCAGGTCAGCCGGGTGAGTGTTTGCACAGGCGTATTTAAGACGCACTGCTCTGCTTTCCTTTTGGCTGCAGGTCGTGGGGCTATGACTTCCTATCTTAGGCTAATCAGGACTTGGGTGCCACGCTGACACCGGCGGGTATATTTCTTACGCGTAATTCAATGTGGAAGCTTGAGTCCCTGAAACCGCAGCAGCTTGCCGAGGATATTCCTAGACTAGCAGCATTCTTTCGAACATCTGTAGAGTTGGTTATGAATGAAGGGCTTCCATGTGAAGGTTCCGATTACTTATGGTGTATGATTTGTGGATTACAGGCCACCAAATGTTTTAAAACGTCTATACAATCCAATAAAGAAAAAAAAAAAATATCAGGGGTTTTGTAACCTTGGAACTGGCCTAAATTGGCCATTGTTGCACAGAAATATAAGTGGAATGCTACCTGGTATCATTCTCAAGGGTTGGCTCTCAGCTTGGTTAAGGGCGCTCTAATCAGCTGCTGAAATCTAAACTGATTACTTGTGAAGTGTCAACAGATGTACAAGCGCGCCCCCCCCACTTCCACCCGACTCCTGCCCCTGCGCCCCCCACTTCCACCCGACTCCCACCCCTTGCCAAAACAGAAACATGTATATAATTTGCATCAACAAGCTGAAGGAATACAACTCAGAAGTGGAGAGGAGAAAAAAAAACAAAAACAAAAAACAAAACCTCAGTCTCATCAAATTCAGTGGGAAAGTATTACACATGATATTGTTATAACACTTCAAACAAAAAGATAGGAAAATAAAAAAAATGAAAAACCGGTACAGAAAGTGTTGGGGGGAGGGAAAAGGGGTTTTTTATTATTATTACAAAAAATTACATAGGCGATATACATTTACATTTTATTTATTTATTTATTTTTACCAAAGACATATGACAACCCCTAATATTGAACTATAAGGACAGAGTCCGGTCATGTTCCACCATCTCCTGCTGCAAAGCCAGGGCCACTGTATGATGCAGGCTGCAGCCTCCAGCTACTGCCCCAATCAGTTTCACTCCCATTCCCCACATATAAAGCTGCTTGATAAAGTTTCCCAAGCCTGCCCTCCTGGTGATCTAGATCTGAGTCACAGGCTCCTCCCTAGAGGATTCTGATTCAGAACACCTGGGGTGAGGTCTGGAAACCTTGGCTTTAAAAGCCATCTTGGATGGTTCTCATGATCAAGCAAGGCTGGCAAACGGGGCCTTTGTGACATAATTACTGTTAAACAGTTTGGCTGTGAGGATAATTGTTTCCCCAAATTCCATAATTTCTTTGTGACAGGAGGTCTCCAGGATACCATCTGACCTTACAGATGCATCCTTAAGGAGTCTGCCCCGGTATAACTAAATGGGCTAATGTTACCTCTTACATGCGTAGCTAATAATTTCCCAGCCAGTCAATCTCCAAAGAAAATAATTCTCCAAACTAAAGCAAAAGTATGCTTAACAAAATTTAGCCTGGCATATATATATATATATATATATATATATATATATATATATATATATATATATATATATATAT
>LR750478.1:106660-131700 GCA_902729485.2 Mus minutoides
AATTACAACAGTAAATCCAATAAGGGATCAGGAAAACTGCCACTCAGGCAAGAGAGAAAGACAGAGTTGTAAGCCAATTCAGACACTGCTAATATCCTCCCAGGAATAAAGGCCAGGGACCAGAAGCACTTTTAGAAATTTGGTATTATCGGTTTTCACCTCGAAATCTTTCATAAGAAAGGTCAGCTGGAAAACTGTGGCCAGTTTCCACATCCTATGCTGAATGAAACCTTCAAAGATGATTTCATGAACTTTGTAACATGTCTCTATATTTCTCTCCCTTCGTTTGGTGTGTGTGTGTGTGTGTGTGTGGTGGGAGTTGTCTTTTGAGACAAGGGGAGACAGGATTTCTTTGTAGCCCTGACTGTCCTGAAACTCACTCTGTAAACTGGTCTTGTCCCAAACTCAGAGATCTGCCTGCCTCTGCCTCCGGATTGCTGGATTAAAGGTATGCACCACTACTGCCCTGTTTCCCCATTCCTTCTTGTATTTTTTTTTTTTTGTCACAGTGTTTTGTTTTAGGACAACAGAATTACTATCCAAACTCCCATGTACACACACACCTTTGTGCTACATTATAAATGGAAACCAGAGGCTATTTGTCTCCAAAATATGTATTCATTTCAAACAGAATATCACTTTAAATATAAACAAATTTGAATTGCCAAGTCAACGATTTAAAAGCTTTAGGTTTAAAATGCCTGCAGGTGACATACATAAGATATAAATTAGAGAAAAAGCATTCAGGATTTATCTTATTTCTGCTATTTAGCATACCACCATGATTTATTTGCAAGTATATGGACAAAGGTGGCAAGAGACAAAAAATGTCTAAAGTGTTATTATTCCACAGAAGTAATTATTATAGATTTTTGATCATAAAAGTTAAAACAAAAATCTGTAGAAAAAAAATCTACAAGAACACCTGATCCACAGCACTAACACAACAAACAAACAATTTAATGTTCCTCTTGATAATTAGAGGGAAATGCATAGTGAAAAGGAAGAGTTGCATTCTGGGAGGCAGAGGAGGGCTGGCCATAAGGAAGGGCTTTCTAGGAATCACAGCTGATCAACCTGACAATCTTCCCTCAGCCAGTACTGCAAGAGAGAAGTCAAAGTGCAGAGCCCACCTGTCATGAGAGCTGTCAAGGACATTATCGTTTTGTTTAGGAAGTTGTTCTAAATGACCTTTGGGGCCGTGTCCAAGTGTTTGACTCAAGGGTTATCTTCAGCAGAGATGTAACACACACACACACACACACACACACACACACACACACACACAGAGAGAGAGAGAGAGAGAGAGAGAGAGAGAGAGAGAGAGAGTTATATTCCAGAAGTGAACTTTAAAATATGATTTTATAGGCACAGAGCAAAAGGGGGTGTGTGTGTGTCAATCATTCCATCAGACTGGCACTCTGAGATAGTGGCAGGACACACAGGATTTCACTACCTCAGGATTCTCTTCATGTTAAAGAGCAAACTTGTGCCTGTATGCATAGTTCTCAACTGTTTGAGAACCATTGTTTCCCTTGGGACAGTCTCAGAGGAAGCCAAATGCTATAACACACTTCCATGCATATATGCTCATGTAAAAAACATGTGCCACAATGAACTGGCTCTGCTGTCTACCAGACTCAAGGTTCCCACATGAGGAAGCCATAAAGGACAAAGCTGAAGTTCAGCTTTCCTGTGTGCTGGGCTTAGCCTGTGGGTTTCTAGACAACGCAACAAGCATCAATAGAGTGATGCAGACTCCGGCAGCCCCAAGACACTTTCAAATGAAATCAAGTCCACAGTTCATGCCCCCTACACAGGGGGGCTACCCCTCCCAAAAATGGTTTCTCTTCTGCCATTTCTTAATAGTGTTTTAAAGTATAATGTGTCCTAAATGATTAGATAGAAGTGTTTATCTAGGGAAAAAATTAAACACTTTTGTTACTAAATTAAAGACTTTTGCCAACAAAGGTGAAAGGATATTTAAGTAATAACTTCAAAAACATTAAATATACACACATACCATTTTCTCCCTTTTAGATACCCTAAAACTGAGAAGACAGACTGTTGTCAGAGTGAAAAAACAAAAGAAAACAAAACGAAAAACAAATCCCAGAACCTCACACAATGTTAGGGGTGATGTACACTAATATTTTTAAAAGACAATTTTCTATGCTTTATCTACCAAAATGGTCACTGCCAGGACCTCCAGGCACGGTAAATCATCCTGAAATAACTGAGTTATGTCGTCCTATGGGGCATAGGCACCCACCGATAAGGGCGGACACAGACATTCCCTCTGAAAGCTAGAAACAACCTATATGTTCATCAGCAAAGATCAGATAAATAACAAATAAACCTACCGGTGAAGGACAGGTCAATCCACTTCCAATACATAGCTGATATGTGAGGGTAAGAATGAAGGGCAAATATGAAAAAATCCAAATAAAAACTATCAAGCCATAGGTCAATGCACACCACATAATCCTGTAGCACTGTCACTGGGAAAGGGGAAATATGTGTTGACGGTGCATGCAACAGTACACGCTAAAAGATATGGATGGGCCAAGCAGTGGTGGTACACATCTTTAATCCCAGCACTCGGGAGGCAGAGGCAGGTGGATTTCTGAGTTCGAGGCCAGCCTGGTCTACAGAGAGAGTTCCAGGAAAGCCAGGGCCGCACAGAGAAACCCTGTCTCAAAACAAACAAACAAACAAACAAAAAAACAAAAAACAAAAAACAAAAAAAACCACCCATACGAATGGAAAATATATGGATGGATACTTAAGCATTGGTGCTGCAAAAGATGAACAGGCTTCGCCTCTTGCTTTACCTCTCTCTTCACTGTTTTAACTGAATATTAGGTTCTTACAACATTTTGATTTATAATCTCTACTTAAATGGATTGCTCTTGAGCGGCAAACTCTGTAGACCCTTACACTATCCTGTGGGACGAAGCCCACCACGCACCTTATCATGCCCAGCACTGTTACACATTAACTCCGAAATTCTAGCTACACAGAAGGCTTCGGAGCAGCTGCCTTCCCCTCCATTCCCTCTCCCCACATCTCTGTTGGTTCTCGGTGAAATGCAAGCTCTTTTGAGAGTAGCGCCCCGTTCTGCATATGCCTAAAGTCCTCCACTGACATCTAACTCAGTGCTTAAAAAGTACTGGCTATAAGGAACCCTTACATTTGTTTGTAGTGAGGTCATAGCTTTAAGGTTAGAATTTTAATTTAAAAAGCATGCAACTTCAACCATGCAGATGTGGCAATAAATTACTTCCAGATTAGAGAAACAACGATTGAATATAAATACTATTGAATATAAGTACTATGCCCGATACTAAACAACAAAGCAACTTGGCAGCAAAAGGGACATCTCAAAGAGTTTCAAGGAACTTTTCTAAAAAGTTGGGGAACCACGGACATTTTAAGCAAATGTGCCATATGGGGACATTTGCTCAAAAGAGAACGGTAAAATGGCCTGGGATTAGGGCTCAGTTGGTAAAATGCCAGCTTCATAAATGTGGGGCTGACTTCATATTCCCAGCATCCAGAGAAACAACTAGATGCAGAGCCCGGTACCCGTAATCCCAGTGCTGAGAGGGACACAGGGATCCCCGCGGCTTGCTGGACGGACAGCCAGCCTAAAGCTATCAGTGGGCTCCATGTTCGGTAAGAGACTGTCTCAAATAGTAAAAAGAAGGGTACCTGATGTCATACTCTGACATGCACAAGTACATGAAGGTATGTGCACACACACATGTGCACACACATGAACACATGCATACACCACATAAAAAAATAAGAAAAGACAAATACACATATATATTTCTCCTGCCAACCATGATTTCACACACACACACACACACACACACATGCACGCACAAGTGTGCACACACATGTGCACACATACACACACAAACATTAAATACTTGCACGCACCAAGCAAAACCAAAACATTAGGCTCAGCTTCTGGAACACACTTATAACAGTGAATAGGAACCGCCCATCAGAGTGGCTTGATTATTGATTTCTTAATGGATTACCGCTGCACAAATTTACTCACCCCAAAAAAAACCATCAATCTTTGGGTAATAATTATAAAACTATCACAGTACATACAGCATTTTGACTGAATTGAAACTTACTGCTCTCTGCCGGGAAATGACCAATTTTCTGTTTCTCTGGTTCCAACCACAATATGGACTGGTGAACAGCTCCTTACATCAAAAGCTATTACAGGACCCTGTGTAAGAGTCACTGCACCTCTCATCTGTAAATCACTACTAGAGAGTGAATAATCAAGTCCTTGTGGACTTCTCTTTTAATTCATTAGCTATGAAAACTGTAGTAAGCAGGTGGAAGACAGTTATGCTTGTTAAAGGCCTTTCGTTACTGGCAGGTTGTGGTGACAGGGTCAATGGGACACTGACAAGTGCTGGGCTTCACATAGTGTCAAAGCCTCTCTCAAGATCTGCATCAGAAGCTTTGTAAATAACCAAGATACAAAGGTAGGTCTCTGTTTAATCCTAAACGGTTCTTGCTAAATATCACTTTTATTAGATACCCAGGGGGAACACCATCACAATAAAGGTACAACTGTCTGAAAGAAAATCCCATCCTGCTGCTTCAACCCAGCCTTCCTTAATCGCTAGATAACAATGTGTAAAAGTACTAATCAATTAATGTCTTAATACTCATATAACACCACCTCCTTCCAGACAGCTAGTCCCATTCTGATAACCTTATTTGAGCCATGATAGGCAGTGGTCATATAATGAAAATAGGTAATCCAACCCAAGTACAGTAGTTTAGAGTCTATAATATGCATGTTTTTCATGTCCTAATCAAAACTTTGAGTTATATACATTCGATTTTCTAAAGTGCAATGGGGTATTTCTCATAGAATTAACTAACTTTATTTTAGAGTGTATTTCCAAACATTCTAGGAACTAAAGAAATGAGATTTGATTGTTGTTATAAAGCATTTACTTTCCTAAGTACTATAAGACCATTAAATTACAATGATAATCAACCATAATAATTAAAATACTATTAAGTATAATATAAAATCAAATAGGAAAGCTAAATAAAGTTACCATTGTAAAATTAACAAAATGGGTTTGTGGGGAAAAAAAACAAATTTGTGAGGGTGAAATTTAGAGAGAGTAAACTTGGCTTTTTGTTTGCTTTTTAACACATAAGCATATTCTAAATATTATAGCAATCAATTCAGAAAAATCAACATATTCTCTATGGCCTGATGTGGTCCAGAGCATCTAAGTACCCACACCTTGTTATAAATGAGGCAAACACACAGGTAAATGGGAAGGGAGAAAGCAGCAGGCTGTTAAAGCCACAAGACAAGGCATTTTACCACCGTGTCTCTCCCATATTATCTTGGTCTTGTATACAGATCAATACAGTGCAGGCTTTGGAGTGGACATCACAGTATAAAATATTATGCTTGCTTCACAGACAATTCTTTTCACTGAAGGGACAAGAGAGCAAGCCAACTAACGCATGAGTCCATGTTTATTATCTACTGGATTGAGGCTACCACAGTAAACAAGACTGATAATGGTCCTCAAGTAAGTACTGGGAGGAAAAAAAGACATAAATTCAATTATTTCAGACAGTGTGAAGTGAATCAAATTGGGAAATATTAATGGATGTCTAAGAAGGGCTTATATTACTACTGAGCTTCAGTCAAGAGGCAACCAAAGAAATGAGTTAAGAAAGAAAGACATCTTCAGTGAAGACCCAGCAAGTGTTGAGAGGCGAATTCATTTGTCTCGTCAAGAGATAGAAAGCAGGGAAGAACGAATAGAAAGGGGACCTTACAGACTTTGAAAACGGACTTGCATTTATTCTGCTTCAATGCAAAGTTCTTTACACCATTCACAGAAATGGAGCTGTGGCCAGATTGTGGCTTAGGAAGCCAGCTCTCTGGACTGTAGAGATTACTGGCAATGAGGAAGGCAGAAGGAACTTGGAAGACCAGATAGAAACGGCCTCAGCATTTTAGGACTAAATGATTGTGAACTTAAGTTATATGATGCACGGGGTATGGTAAAACCATTCAGGGACTATTTGAGAATCACCGTAGGACAAATCCACGAAAGACTGGAAAGTTTGGAGAAAACAATGGTTTAGAGATGGTTGTCAAATCTATCTGAAGCCTCTATAGCCATCATGAGAGATGGAGACAGACTGTTGATGGAGACAGACTGTTGATGGAGACAGACTGCCTGTCTGAAGATGAAGGGAAATAATAGATTCTCTATTCCATTGACTACAAGACATCTGCAGAAGGGGGCGATTCCCCCATGTTCTTCCCTTAGAGAAGATGGCACATCTCACGCTATTACTGAGTGCTTCTCCTGGCTGATGCTAACTCCCTAGGCCGCTTGCTTTACCTCAATAGACAACAGTGCAGAAATTGCAAACACAGTAGAAAAGGAAACTCAGTAACCAATAGTCACGGCTAAGCTGGGGCCTCACAGACAGCAAAGAAGTGAGCCCACCACATTCAAAGCATGAGGGCTTTTAAAACAGTACGTGCTTGGCAATAAGACATAAGCACAATTAATAGCAACAGTCTCCAGAGTTGTGACCATTCAGACGTGTGACCATCCTGAAAACACATTAACATTTCAAATAGCTGTAAGGTTAACAATGAAAAAAAAGCAGGTGGGGCCGGTGACCTCCAATCATCCGTAAGGGCCTTGCTTGATTTTGTCTTTAAAATGGAACCATATTTTAACTGAATATTGCTGTTGGACAATTTTATACAACTATATAATATATTCTGCTTGTCCTCCTCTGCCCTCTATCTTATCTCCTTTCTGCCTCCACTAACACTCATCTCCATCAGACCTATTTTTCCCAGGGTCACAATTTTTGGGTTAGTTTTGTGACCCATTTAGTTTAACCAGGGATATGTCACCATTGGACTAGAAATGTCCACTGGAGCAAGTTAAGGTCACTAGGAGCCACCCAATTTTTAAAATGCAATTTAAAACAAACTTTGACCCCACATTAAAAATATTTTATACTGGCTCAAACTCTCACAAAATAAAGAAAATGGAAAAAAAAAAAAAACAACCAGAAACTACACATTGATTAGTGCAAAGGGTTCTTTTCAACCTGTAAATGCATAGGACTCATTACCATTAAATTGCTACTACAGATTTACAAACTCAAGCCTGAACCTTCAGTTAGGATTAAACCTGCTGCTTTCCTATGTAATGTTCCAGTTAAATATTAAAGACTTAATTCACAGATCTTTGTGCCAACCAAATTACATTTTATAAGCTTGCAAATAGCATAAAATTTTGTTGTAACGTGAAGAGAAAAAAAAAATGGCTTTGGGAAGAAAAGATTTCATGTTGAGAAATGGCCTGGGGCGGGGAGATGGCTAGGTATGGATGCTCACCACCAAGTAGCCCAGAGGACCCAATCTCATCCTAGGACCCACAGGATGGCAGGGAAGAGATTGCAGGAAAGAAGGGAGACTTATTCCTGAAAGTTGTCCAATGAGCACCTCATGTGTGCTTGCATGTTCATACATACAAGCACACGCATGCACGCACACACACTACATAAACACAATGGAAAAAATGCTTTGTTAAGATACAATGACAGTTGGATGTTCTCTAAACTAATCACCCCACTGCCTTACACCTTTCTGCTCAAGGGATCTTGACAGACTAGGTAAGGGTTGCTCACCAACAAACCGCTTGGGCATTTTTTTGACACATTTAAACAATATTTCAAGAAAAAAGATTAAACTGAGGGGAAACCTTCTGGGAAGTCTGTGTCGATCATCCCAGGTCCTACTATAATAAGGACATCATGAGCAGATGTGATAATTACCACACTTGCTGGAGGAGAACTGAGGTCTGGCCTCCCCCTCCAGTAGAGACAGAGCAGTCCGACAGTTCCAAAAAGAACCGTTGGAGTCCTAAGTTTCTCAAGGATCTTTCAGTTCTAAATTCGGGATAAAATTAAATAAAACCAATAGTGTTAGAGGCCATTTGTACGCGTCTGCCGAAGGGCCAGATTATGCTTGAAAGCACTTGGATCTGAGAGATACGAAACTTCATTAGCATGAACACTAATAAAAGTAACTTTACAACTTCAACTTGAAGCATTTCGGACTCTTAACTCATGCCTCTTACCCACATATAACAAAACTGTCTGGGGGGGCAAGTTTGTACCCCCTTTAGCTAGGGTATTAGTATCTGGATGTCATCCACCAAACACTCCTGCAGTGATATCTAAACGGTAGTGATGCTGCCAGGAAGAAACTTTTTTGTTTTTGTTTTTGTTTTTTGTTTGCTTGTTTTGTTTTGTTTATTTGTTTTTGAAGCCACATAAACTTCCCTTGCACCCTGAGCAAGCTTTTACTCCAATTGAGTATTCTGCTAGAGTGTGTATGGAGCAGACGGTAAGCTAAAGTCTAACCTGGAGCTCACTCAGCATCCATTTTAAAACTGGAGGATGTGATCTCTGGTGTCCTCCACAGATAACATAATTGAAATGTCCAAACCCATGGCTATGTGATCAGGGGACTCTAGACTAACTAGGATAGGGGTTTAATTCACTTAGCCAGTCCATAAAGATTAGCTTGCTATTTATCCCAAGGGCCATAGAGAGCTTTCGTTACCTAGAGACTACACTGGGCACTACATTGGTCAGCTTTTGTGTAAATGGGGAACTCATTAATAAAACAAAAACAAAGAAAAACCAAACAAGCAAACAACAACAAAGTGAGTTTTTGAAATGCATTAGGCACTGTAAGTAAAGCTTTCTAAGGTTCCTGTGTGGACCCCTACAACCAGAACAGATAAGCTTCAACTTGTCCTAGTTTACACACTAAAATCAAGACCAAAGAACACTGTGCAACCCAACTTCAAAGCTTCACCCTGTCTGCTGCATTCCAGTACACAAATCAGACGTAAATGGTCATTTTCCCTGCCCTCAAACAGTTTCTCGACCTCCAGCTGGGGCACAGTCACCAAGTAATGAGAGAGAAGAGAAGAGATAAAAACTCTGCCCAACTTTTAGAGACAACTCTGCTAAACAAAAGGGTAGGCAATAGATATCTATCAGAAAACTGACCAAAGGCTAGTTAATGTCTACACATGAAAACAACTTTATATATATATATATATATATATATATATATATATATATATATATATATATATATATATATTCTGTTATGAAATCTGGGGGAGAGACATTCTGTCTTATCCTTGATTCCTCTGAAGGATAATAGAGAAAGCAATCTGACACAAAGTTCTGGGGTATGGGACAGAGAGGATATGATGAAGGACATCTAGGATGATCAGTATAGCGACTCTCAAAATGGTAGAACCCACCTCAGGAGCCTGCTCACTGACTCATCTTAGCATGTAAGCCATCAAGTTCACATTAAAGAAGAAGGAAAAGGGCATAGAAGAGTACTTCACTCTGGACAAGGCTAAATAGGAAGGTCCATAAGTCACACAGCTCTGCCCTGTCCCCAAACGGAGCTTCTGGGTTGCCATCCTTAAGAAATGCATTACTACTGCGTAATTACCACTTCAATTATTCCCCACACAAACATCGAAGGTTTGTTTGTGATTTGCTTTAATTAGGTAATTTCGTTTTCATTGCTTCAGTAATTGATTTGAATACAACAGCATTAATAACGGCTTTATATCTGAGTACACGTTTAGTTTCAAATAATATTTGTGAGTCTTTTTACCAGAAAACACCCATACATATGAAGAGCAAAATATCTAGTGAGAGATGCAGATCTCTTAGATAAGGATTTAGACTACTTTAAAAAAATGATGTCAATGAAAATTAAAGAGTAAAATCATTCCTTTCTTAAAAGAGCCTTTAATAATACAGTAATATAAATTTAACAGAGGAATGGGGTTCTTCTTAGTTAGCATTTTCCTCAGCTTTTCTCAACATAGAAATCTTATAAACAGTTCATTAATAACTGTCATTCTGTTTAGCTTACTATATGCCAGTCATCACTCCAGAAGACATGCACTGGCCATTCCTCATGTTTAATACTACCAGGACCAGGTAATGCCTGCATTTTGCAAATCAGGCTAAGATCCCAAGGGATCTTTCCAGGATACCGACATAGTAAAAATCAGGGGAAGAGAAAAAGGAAAACCCATGCAGTTCTATAATTTTTAAAAATAAAGTGAATTGTTTTTCAGTAACAAATAACATATTTAAGTACCAGCAAAAAGTTTAGTCTCTTCTGAGATTGACTAAATATGAGTATTAATTTTAGTCATTTACTTAGGGTGTAAAATTATTGTGCAAAGTATATCTTACAAATAAAATAATTACTTTTAGTAGGCCTATCTATCTATCTATCTATCTATCTATCTATCTATCATCTATCTATTTATCTATCACCTATCTATCTATCTATTGGTTTGGTTCTTCAAGGTAGGGTTTCTCTGTGTAGCCTGGCTGTCCTGGAACTCACAATGTAGACCAGGCTGGCCTCGAACTCAGAGATCTGCCTGCCTCTATCTCCCAGGTGTTGAGATTAAAGGCCTGCACCACCACTTCCCGGCTGCTCTTAATAGTTTTTAGAAAGCGTCTCCTTGAGCATGTTGAGCACATTCCTTGACTTTGTTTGTTTACTTATTTTTTTTTCAACAGGGTAGCCTTGGCTACCCTAGAACTCACTTTGTAGACTAGGCTGGCCTCAAACTCACAGAGATCCACCTATCTCTGCCTACTAATCCTTGCATTACATTACAACCCACCGTGCCCAACTTGGCCTTATTATTTATGAGCTCCATAAACCTATTCTTTACACATAAATTTCATCTCAGGACTCATAAAGTTTTATTGAAGAATTAACACAGGGTTAATTTCAGAAAAATGTTTCAATGGGTAAAGGCCAACATTGGGGTTCTGAACCCTTGATGGAAGAGTATGAGCTACAGAGAATCTTTTCTCTCAGAACCTGGGTAGGAGACACTTCAGGAAGTAATGACAACAGGTCATAAACACACCTGGATGCAAAAACCCATTTCCTATGCTGAATGAATATCAAGTGCCTTCATCCTTGTCACATTCCAGAATGGGAGGGACAAAGAAAGTTCTTACAGTTACTGTAGGGCCCATGTCTCAGGAAGGCCTTTTCCTACTGCACTGAAGGAAAATTGCTGCTTAGTAATAAGACCAATATTTAAGGCATCCTTGGTCATCTCAGAATATACTGGTTAGGATATCTCATACACAAAGTACAGTATTAACACATTATGGAAAAGATACAGCCAATCAATGAGTCCAAGGTGGCTTTTGGACACAGTACCAGTTTCTTAGATAATCTGTTATAGGCACCACTAGCTACATATGAACACACACACACACACACACACACACACACACACACACACACTTAGCTTGGGCTGGCTTCCACCTAGTTGTGTAGCAAAGGATGACCTTGTACTCTTGATCTTGATTTTCCTTTCTGAGTGCTGAGATCACAGACAATCGCATGCTCCCATACCTGGTTTATGTGTTGCTGGACACAGGTCGCAGGGCCTTGTGCACACCAGACAAGCACTGCACCAACTGAGCTCCATTGCAACCCAGCCCTCACCTTTGATGCTGCTTTTCTAGCCAATTTCCCCAACCATCCACCCTCCGGCTTCCAGGTATCTGCTGAAGCCAGGGTTCCAAATCTAGTGTTTATCCATCACCTTCCATGGGAACCACCCTTCATGGCAGATTTCTCACTCAGGGAAGAAGTTTCCTTGATTGACTGATAAAGTCTGATTTTCCATTGTTTACATTTTCTGAGGGAAAAGGAGCTAGAAGATCCTTTTTCATTTGCCCATTGACTCTCTGCTAGCTCTTATTTTACCAATTCTACTAGAGTGGGTTTTTTTCCTCACTTATGAATTTGCTATTCTGATTCTTGAACTGCTTTTGATTTTTCTACTATTTACTATTTGCCCCCTCTCGTTCTTTCTCTTTTTCTTATTTCACTGGCTCTACCCAATTACCTCCCCCCTCCCCAGTATTTCACTGGTCCTACTCCATTAACTGTCTACCAGAGTCATCGCACTAAAACCATTCTGTCTAAACATATTCACATTGAAAAACAAAAACAAAGGCAGCAATACTTGGTCTGAGAAGGCTAAGAGGATAAACTGCACAGGCATAAGGACCTGAGTTCAGATCCCTAGAACTCACTTTTTAAAAAGCCAATTATGGTGGCATGCACCTGCATCCCTAGCTCTGGAAGACCCAGAGACAAGCAGATTGCATAGGTTCACTGGGCAGTCAGTCTAGCCAAATTGGTGAACAGCACTGTAGAGAGCAACAGAGGAGGACACCTACGCTGACTGCTGGTCTCACATATGCCCACACACAGAGAAATGAAAGTAGACAAAGTTTAAAAAAAATAAAAAAGAAGCAACACTCAAGAGTCATACACCGATGAACACACAAAAGAGAGTACGATGGCTATTACAGAAAGCACGATTGCCCATCCTATAGAAAACAGCAGAAAATCTCTGCAAATTTTAACTCCTACTCAATTTCTTTTGCCATTATCTGCTACAGTGTCTCCCTTGTTTTTGTTTGTTTGTTTGGTTGGTTGGTTGTTTTTGTTTTTTTTGTTTTGTTTTATTTTGTTTTGCCAGAAATCATTTTAGCATCTCGATGTGCATTGTTACATGCATACCATCTTAACCTATGAATGAATATCATCCACATTTGGGAATAAAACGCATTATCTGTAAATTCAACTGTAGTATGGTAATTAAGAAAAATATGTTACACAGCCAGAGGGCATGGCACACATCTTTGAAAATCTCTGTGAGATCCAAGCCAGTCTGGTCTACAGAGAGAGTTCTAGGACAGCCAATGCTACACAGAGAAACCCTGTTGCAAAACAGAACAAAAATCAAAATCTCAAAACAAAACTTTATAGATAACTAAAATAGGATTCAGTAAATATGAGGATAATATTTGCATACAGG
This sequence comes from Mus minutoides, assembly GCA_902729485.2. Taxonomy (NCBI): domain Eukaryota; kingdom Metazoa; phylum Chordata; class Mammalia; order Rodentia; family Muridae; genus Mus; species Mus minutoides. The sequence goes on from LR750478.1 coordinate 119,692, forward strand.
AGTTCCCCCAGATTTCAGTATTTACCCTCAGTAGCACTTGACCATTTTCAGAAGGTGTAATGTCACTATCTCTCGGGGTTAAGCTCTGGGATCCCAGGTGTAATCAAATCTCTTCCAGGGCAGCTCCACACATTATTTTTTTTTGAAAGATACCTACCTAAATTCATTTATTGTTATTTTATTTGCACAAGCAACAAATGTATTTGTTCTTTATAAGATATCCAAAGAATGTAAACTGTTTTAGAATTAAAAACAAACAAAAGATCTTCCTACACTTACAAACTGTAAAACCACATACAAAGCACAAAGTTTTATGCACATGTTCATATACATGCCTTAAAATATAATGAGCATTATCTTGTATAAAATGGAATGTGACTTGTTGTCTAATTAACTAATGGGATTTGATTTGTTGATTTTTATTCACACTGAAGCCACTCAAGTTCATTAAAACAGGAACAGAATTAGCTTCGCTGTGGTCACTTGTGCAAAAACAACCTGTGGTTTCACATTACTGAGATACATGGGCATCTACTTCTTAATTTGTCATGTTCCCCAGATCCTGAACCTAAACAGTCATTGAGTCCTAAATCTGAGACAGATGAACAGAGTATAGATCACACTTTTGGGAATTTAGATTCACAACAAATGCCAGTATTCTTTTTCTAGGTCTCAGTCTATAGAAGCAGAGTCAACTACTGTTTTCAAATACTTTGTGAAAGTTTAACATTGTAATAAAATTCACTTTATATTTCATAATAACATATTTGCAGATAGTATTGCTGTGTGTAATTTTGAAGCCGAACCCTAAATGATTAAGTGCTGCCTATCTATTAGTTAACAGCTACAAATTCTATTAAGGAGCCTACTTTCCAACTTCCAATGATAAAGAAGTGATCTCAGCTTTTCCACTTTTTGTAAAAGAAATGGATGGATGAATCTTTTATAATCAGTAATTAAACAAATTTTCAGTTCACTTTTCAACCTCAACAGTAAACAATGTACTAGAACTTAAGAAATATCATACCATCTAAAAGATAAAGATTTGGGCTAGTCTAATTAAAAGATCACATATAAGGCAGCTTATAAGGAAAAATTTGTTTCTGCATATAACTATCATGCAGTGAAATGTGTACATTTTAAAAAACAAAAGTAACCTTACAAGAATGGTCATAGTAGAAAACTTCTAAACAGTATAGGGAAAGAAAGAAAGAAAGAAAGAAAGAAAGAAAGAAAGAAAGAGAGAGAGAGAGAGAGAGAGAGAGAAAGAAAGAAAGAAAGAAAGAAAGAAAGAAAGAAAGAAAGAAAGAAAGAAAGAAAAGAACTTGGTGCCACTTTAGAACTCAATTGGAGATGTTTCACGTTAATTCATCGGGAAGAGAAGAGAGTAGTACCCCAGCATTTCAAAACATTGCCAAGCCTTACATTTAGTAAGAAGCAGGCAGAGTTGATGTATCAGGTGTAAGGAGATCTACAGCTTCAATGATAATAAGAGAGTAATGACAAGAATGTCAAGGGTGTCGACACCATGAATGTTAATTTATTAGAACGTGACTTTTCACTGATTAATTACATGCTCTTCAAAATATCTTCAGAGCACAAGAAAAGTTAATTGAGGCATTTCATCTTGTATATGCTACTAAAAACAGATTTAAGTAAGTGACAGAGAGCTGCCTTTAAAATTACATATAGAATTCAATCTGTAAACTCTAAATGTTCTGCATAAAGACAGCACAAAAGTACCGGCAGCAGCAATACCTCATGGAAGCACAAAGCCTGGTTATCTTAGGCCTGCTGAAACTGAGCAGAGGAGAGAACATAAAGAGAGCTGTAGATCCCAACAGATCATCTGCTGGGAGGATGATAAGAGATATTATAAAATAAACACATACTTAGGAAGAAATGGGTAAATTAGCATTTGGAAGTTACTTAACATCTAAGAAAGCAAAATTCCAAATTCATTCAGCTTGGTACAAAGCACCTCATTTAAATAGATATACCATATGATGAGCTTAAATGGGTTTTCTTTTTATTCAATAAATATTTTCTGGCCTCTTACTGGGTATACTGCATGTGGGAACTAGAGAGACAGATAGAATATGACCACAGTCCTTAATGATAGCAGGAGAAATCTCAGACTTGTTTCTCTGAGGTAGCCTTATAATATAAATACTCCTCAAAAATATTCTTTCATTTACACTCAGTACTTACAATATCTTTTATAATAGCTAGCATGAAGTATTGCAATTTTGAGAAAAATCTCATTTGTGAGATTGTGTCACTTAAAATGCGATTTTTAAATATATATAACTTATAATACTAAATTTACCACAAAAGTTTCAAAGAGAAGCGATGCAATATTTTATTTAAAAACAGGGAATTAATGCTTTGGTTTTGTGCTTTTAATCTTGAGCTCACTAAAGGCGACTTTTCCAGGTATCAGCTCTAACGTGGCATGCAAGCCTCTCAAACTGCCGACCACATCACCTGCCAATGGCTCTGCGAATCTGAGCTGAAATTTATGACAATAAAAGTTGAGGAATCAGGCTCCTGAGATGGCTCAGCGGGTAAGAGCACCCGACTGCTCTTCCGAAGGTGATGAGTTCAAATCCCAGCAACCACATGGTGGCTTACAACCACCTGTAATGAGATCTGACGCCCTGCTCTGGTGCGTCTGAAGTCAGCTATAGTGTACTTATGAAGAATAATAAAATGAATCCTTGGACGGGAGAGAGCAGAGCCCACCAGAGCGAGCGGGCCGAACAGGGGCAGCCGGAGCGAGCAGGGCAGACCAGAGTAAGCGGGCAGACCAGAGTGAGTAGGGTTGACTGGAATGAGGGAAAAAAAAAAAAAAGTTGAGGAATCCTAGCCGGGTGTGGTAGCGCACGCCTTTAATCCCAGCACTCGGGAGGCACAGGCAGGGTGATTTATGAGTTCGAGGCCAGCCTGGTCTACAGAGTGAGTTCCAGGACAGCCAAGGTTACACAGAGAAGCCCTGTCTCGAAAAAACAAAAACAAACAAACAAAAAAAAAAGTTGAGGAATCCTTTGCAGGTGATGTAAGATTGCCTTCATAGAGTTGAGCTATATAACCAACATTTAATAAATTTAATACAGATATAAATCACATTTAAGAAAATGAATAGATCCTAAGCCAGCAAGTATTGTTTACAGCTTGATTACATGTATTAATGTAGGTAATAAATGGAATTTGGCTGAATTAGCTGAGGAAGGTAGGAGAAAAAGAAGAGGAGGAAGAATATAATTATGATGATGATGATGATGATGATGATGATGATGATGATGATGATGATGATGATGATTGAGCTTTGGGCTGAAATCAGGGCTGGGGAGCCTAAAGCCACTACCACTGTAAGGGGAAGACACTGGATCAAAGAACTTTAACTCCATAGAGCCCTATCTCTATTGTGGGGTTGAATACACTATACCATTAAATACTTGAATCTGTACCTCTCAGCAAGTGACCTTTGCTCATTATTCATGCAGGCCACTTCACAAGACTAGGGGACCCAGTGTTATGGAAAGCAACAGCAATCACCTGACCCCTTAAAGATGGTCTGTTCGCAACATCTCAGGGTTTCCCATTCCTTGACATCAGCCGTGTATTCCATAAAGTAAGTGCTCAATAAATGTTTGTTAGGCCAATGGAACACGTATTTGAGAGAGTGCTGAAGTTCACACATAAAGGAAATCTCAGATGTTTTGTCAGTAACACTCATTTGAAATCTAATGGCATTGTAGAAAATTACAATTTTAGATCAAATTCTCTAATACACACTTTTAAACAAAAAAATAAAGAATAAGTTGTAACACATTATTCCCTAGTAATATTATAGGTCTTTAACTAAATAATACATATAATATTCACATATGTATCTCAAAGTTCTGAAAAAATAATCTGGACTAGAAAGCTAAAATTGTTTGACTATGCAGCAGAACTAATTTGTGATACATATTAGGCTTGTGGCTTTTAAATATATATAACTTATAACACTAAATATACCACAAAAGTTTCAAAGAGAAGGGCTGCAATATTTTATTTAAAAACCAGTGACTCAACCATACAGGTTAACTCAACTTCTGAAAATAGAAATAAATAAATAAATAAATAATAAAAGAGGGGGAGGGATTCTGCTAAGCAAAGAGTCTGCAAAACCATGTGCTTATTCATTTAAACAGCGAAGTTTTACTTATTGGTATAATTGAGGGAATGAGGCCACTGATCAACATTCTAACAGTTATTGATGAATGAATTTTTAAGAAACACTAAACTAGTGTTAAAGTAATACAGGGGCAAAGTAATGGAAATGAATACGTCACTCAAGCCTGTCCAGTACTATCAGCTCCCAAATTCAAAATTTTTCCCAGTAACTTAGCTCTAAGTATTCTGTCTCTTTTGACTGGCAGAATGCACCCCAATCTAACTAGGAATTTAAGGGTCATCCTCAACTCCTTAAGGATCTTCCTTAACTCCACTGTTAAAGTCCTGTCCACTTTAAAATGCTACCCCCATCCTTCTCTTCCTCTTCATCCCACCACCACCAGCTCTCCTGGCTTGTCACTTAAGCATCACAGAAGCCTGGTCAAGATGCCCCCAACTGCCCATCCACAGCCTACACTCACGTTACAGCCACTAAAACCACATCAATCAAAAACCTCAAGTCACATGCTTTGTTAGCACCTTGGGCTCCACTAAAAGTTAAAGACGGGTTTCCTGTCACACAAGATATCCCAGTGTCCTGCCTTGATTAAGTCTCCAGAGTCATCTCTGACTTCAGATTCCTACAGAATTTGGAGCCACTTTACACTCCAGAAATGCCAACCTGCTTGTTCCATTTCCCAGAATGCCCGTGGAGTTTCTCACCCCTCACTGGGAGTCGCCATGTAATGAAAGCCTTTAACTTTCTCCCTTACTCCTTTAAACTTACTACATGACCACTCAAAGAGCTTTTCTCTACAAAATTCCCTCGGAAATCATATGACTTCTAGTCTCCTATAGTCAAGACTCTGCTTCCCACAAGATGATACTCAAAGTAAGTTTCTGTGTGTGCCATCTGACTATCGTTCCTACAGAAGAAATGCATTCATCTCACTTTGTAGAGACCAGCAGGCAAACATTTGCTAAATTAACCAACTAGAAGAATAAAGCAAAATGCCAAATGTATAAGACTAACAAACATATTTTAAACTGACTGAAAACAACTAAACTATCACACCAAAAACGTATATTGTGGCCTGCAAAATGATTATGAGATACGATTTTTTGGCTCAGGGGTTAAGAACACATACTGCTCTTGAAGAGGCTCTGAATTCGGTTCCCAGAACCCATTACTGCATAATCATCCAGGGGACTAGACACTCCCTTCTGTCCTCTACAGGCACCTGAACTCGTGTAAAGTTATCCCAAAACAGACACACTCATGAATATAATGAAAATAATAGGTTTAAAACAGAATTTACCATCCTGAATTCAGAAGCATTAAATGAGATTAAGCTTTCGATGGGAACTCTAGAAAAGGATTGTTCGTCAACATGGATAGAAAATTCCATTAAGCATTTTTCTCTTTGCTCTTGGTGACCAGTGTCTTTGAGGCACAAACAGTAACTTAAATAGATACACCAAAATGAAAAACCATTACTTATGAATGTATAAACCAGTAAAAGAAAAATCCAATATGTAAGTCAACTCTATGACTTTCTAGCTAAATGCTTCAGAGATGCACTAAGGGACAGTTGATATCCTTCTTCTATTTTTATACTAAATTATCAGAAATACTGTCTCGGTTCCATGGCCCCACGCACTAAACAGCCAGAGCTATTGCTGTTTCAAACAGATCCGGATCAGAAGACAACCCTTTTCTCTTGCGAGCCATTCCTATATGAAAATTAGTTAATTAACTAATTAATTAATTAACTGGACTTTGCTGGGCAAAGTGATCATGCATCAGATCTGACCATACGTTGGTAGCTCTGATGAACAGTTCTCATATAGTACCTCATTTAAACATCCCAACAGCCCGGTGGGGTCCGTTTCAGTGACCCTCAAATTACAGGTGAGCAGCTGAGAGCGACAGGTGTCAGGTAAAGTGCCATGCTTCATATTTAAGGGGCGGGGGGGTGGTGGGTAGTAAGTTACTAAGGATGCAGAAATTCTAGCATAAGTCAGAGGCTGCTCACACACCTTATGATGCTCAGCTTTAGGCTCTCAAATGGAGAAATTCTTTCCCGTCCTCAGAGAGGTACAGTGGCGACTAAGCAAACAGTATGGAAAGCATGTAGCACAACATCTGAGAGGCTGGTGTGCCCTCAATAAAACTGGCAAGCCGACTTCCTTCCGATCCAACAGGGATAAGGGTTGTAAAGAAAATGAAGTTCACAAGTATTCCTAAATATTTCTTATCATTTCAAAGTGGAGATATTCTGAGTCTCTATTCACAAGAAGAAAGTGCTATCAGATTAGTATACACACACACACACACACACACACACACACACACACACATATATATATATATATATATATATATATATATATAGTAATAAATAAATAAAACAGCAGTGTACTCTGCTTCATTTTTGGACTGTGATACTTAGTTTCCATAATATAAGATCAAAATTTATCAATGTGTCAAAGGAAAGAGAAGCATTGGATCCAGAGGCCTTCCTGGCTAGTGGCTCTCAAGAAGATTCCAGTGAACTTAATCAATCGTATCTCATTTTAAAAGATTTAAAAAGGACTTCCACTAGAAGGGAGGGAGTTGGACAGAGAAACATAACATCTCGACAGAAAGTTGTCTTGTTTGTCTTAATTCTCACCTCTAAGCAGCCTAAATGGAGTAGCTAGGTTGGATGAGGGTCAGAGGAAGAGATGCAGCGGTCTTGCTGTTAATGACCCGCGAACCAATGCTCACGCTTGCTTTCTGTTTAAACTTTTCCATTTTTCTCTGCTTTTGATATAGTCATGACACTTAACTCTGACAGCTGGTAAACCAGGATTCTTGGTTGAGGTTTTCAAGTTCTAGCAAATGAAAACTAAGGCAGATATATATATATATATATATATATATATATATATATATAGAGAGAGAGAGAGAGAGAGAGAGAGAGTATATATATACATATATATGTATATATACAGAGACAGAGAGAGACATACACACATACACATAGAAACATACACGCATACATAAGACACACATGCAGTGCCTGCCCACACATATACACATACAAATATACAATATACACAAACATACATCTATTCAGCTATGTGCACATACACATGCACACAAATACACACATACTCAGACATACACACACAAATACACACATGTACACAAACATACACACATACATACAGAGAGATACATACATGCATACAGACACACACACACACACACACACACACACACACACACACACACGAACATCAGTGCTATAAGTCCAAAAGGAGCTATGCTTTACATCAAACTAATCTGGTGTTACACTAGGGTGTGCCCTATGAAAAGCCAACTGAGGGTGACTGTCAAACGAAGCGACAGAAGAAAGTCAGGGAATCCTACAATGAGCTAAGTTGCACAAATCCCATTGGAGGACAGTTTGACAGGAATATCGACCCTGCTCCACCTTCACACCAATTCTCCACTACTTCTGAAATTCTCGGGAGTTTTTTTTGTCACTAAAATACCACACTGGGACACAGCAGAAACCATCCCAGGGTGACACTACAGAGACAACAGTTAGCTAATCAACCCACAAGATAACATCCCAACTGTGAGAATTTTGTCTTTCTTCGGCGACATCAGGGGTCAACTGATATCTTCCAGTCTCAGTTTGTACATGTGAGAAGTAGAACCTCATACTACACGTCTGCCTTGCTGTGTTCTAAAAACGGAAACAATCTTTGAAAAGGAGGAATGTAAAACACCATGAGACTAAACTAGATTCCCTGACCTGATGGTTGATGAGAGCCTTGTAAAACTAGAATTACTACTTCTTCCGATTCCATACATGCCACCTGGCCATCAAGCTGGCTGATTGCCAACAGCATTGACTAGATAGCCACTCCTCCTGGAGCTTTAAAGTCATAGAAACTTTAAAGTCATGGGGAAGTTTCCCATCACTTATGTTATAACCTGCTAAGAAAACTCATGTATGGCCATAAAAGTAGATGTAAAATAAATTATGAATTTAGCACCTTAAAAAAATGTTCAAAGGCCACTGAGATGATCCATTGGGCAGAAAGGTTTGCTGCCAAGCCTGGAAGCCTTAGTTCAATACCCACGATCCACACAGTGGAAGGCAGGAGCTGGCCTTGTCTGTGGCTCGGCCATCCACCCTGTGCCATGGACGTGCACATACACATTCATTAGTTAGATATTGTGATTTTTTTAAATTAATGTTAAAAACAGTAAGGTATATGTATAGAGTATCTTGAAATTGATAGTGATGCGGGACTCCAAGAATTGAGAATGAGCTAGTCCAGAAACAGACTGAATCACCAGGTAAGTTTCATCTCACAGGCCAGAACACAATACAGATTATTTTTATACCATTCTGCCTGAGTTGTCTATCTCAGATCCTTAGCTTCCAGATTCTGTTTCTAAAGTCGCTTAACTCTGTGTTTCCAAGAGCCATCAAGGCACGCACTGTCATCCTTGACACCGAAGACTGTCAGCGAACTCAACATGGACACTAATGAGCTCAGGCAACACCGCCCATCCTCTTATCAAAGAGATCCGTATTCCAGAAGGAAAAGTCTAAAGGGTTCTATGGAAAAAAATCACTCTCAAAACACAGGAAGCAATCATTATAAGATGTTAGGATCACTAATCCCTGCTACTTCCTTGAAGGTTATCTTATTCGTGAATTTAAAACCCAAAACTGTCAGGCATTGTATCCCTCTTCCTTCTCTCCCAAGTTGCTCCGGCTCTATTCTAGTACTGTCAAGTGGTGAGGGCTGCTGTCATTCTTTTTATGCTATAGATGGCAGTCAGTGTACAGATGCTCTTCAACTTAGAATAGTCACCGAGTCCACTAAAATGATGACGGGTACCTTATAGTCATGCTGACCCGTTTCTTGAAGGCAGAGTAAGTGGGTTATCATGCCTTCCTGGAGTTACACATAAGTGCTTCTTTCCTGCTATAGACACTATTTTATCCAATCAGAAATTTTTTCCCACTGACCTCTAGCTTCAATACTTCTAATCCAAACTTTTAATTCCTTCCATGAAAGAAACAGCCTCATAAGAAATATATCTGTATATATTCTTTTAATGCAGTGAACATGTTATTTCCATGTATTAAAGGCAACAGCATATGTTAATGGATAAAGAAGCAAGTGGTGCTGGCCCTGAATGCAAAATTTATTCCAAGTTTCAAACATCGGAGTGACCGACTCTAGGCCTCTGTTCCAATTAACTGACAGGAGTCGAGTCTTTCTCAGACTCCATTCACTTTGGCAATCTAAAATACTGATGATTCTCCTAGATCTACCAGAGAGGAAAACTGGGTATCTTCCCCATCTAACACCTAAGTGGGTAACCTAGATACCGTAAATAGAGGCTACAGAAAGGATGCACCAGACAGCTCTGAAGTGAGAGCCAAAATATTTAACCAGCCACTCTGAAAACACTGCAGCACTCAGCCAAAAACTGTGTGAACATAGAATTGCCACAGGCTAGAGAATTAAACAAAACAAAACAAAACAAAACCCACAAAATTACCAAACTTCAGTTTACTGTTCTTGGGTGAGAAAGTCCCAGTGTGGGAGAAACAAAACAAACAACAACAACAACAACAAAAACCCTCAGCTTCTCTGTTCACATTAACCATTTCTATACTTTGCAATGTTTATTTTAAAGAGAAGGGAAATGCCTTTTTGATTGAAGCAATAAAAAAAAAGCAGATCACAAAATGCCAACTAAGTAAGCAAGAACTTTTTATTTTGCTAATTTTCTGGTTGTGACTAGAGAGGACAGTCTAGTCCAATCAACAGCTACTCTGCATTTTACATACTTTATGTTTTTAACAGTAGGTAAAGAGTAAGTAGAATACCACAGAAAGCTCCATGTAAATCTAACTTAACCCATTAGACATTTTTATGAAAAAGTTGTTTCTAACAAATGAAACCATAATCTACCAAAGTACAAATAATATTAAATATTAAAGTGAAAAAAATCTCTATATACTATTACAGTAATATAACTTTTCTCAAATCAATAAGCAAAAAAAAAAAAAAACAAAGTGCTACGAATCCATTACAAGAGATTAACAATATAATTCAGCATGAATCACTCAACAACACCAGTATTTTTTCCTTTCTACATCATAGAGGCCTGCTTCAAGAATGAAATTTCCTGAATACGTTTTCCTCATTCATAAAAAAGAAAGAAAACTTTTAAATGGAGTCAAATAGCTCAATCAGAATTTCAAGCCAACGGCTAAAATCACTTGAGGGTGAAGACATGAAAAGTGTACCCAACAGTAACTTATATACTTGTGCTTAGAATCCAGAAGACTTCACTAATTATAAAGTTTCTAACTTTACAATAACCTAAGTCAGGCTAGAAGAAAGACCAGAAAAGAAGTTCTATCAGATAACCAGAACTGACTTAAGAATATGCTTGTAGTTAAGTAGCTTATTTGGTTTTCCCCAGTTGTTAAATCTTCCAAGAAGAAAAGTCTCCTTCATCATCCAAAAAGATAAGTTGTAAATTAAACTAAACTTAACATAAACTAGGACCTTTCTATTTAAGACTGCAACATATACCCAATGTGCAAAGGCGGCAACACCTTAAGCTTGTTCTAAGAGTGGCAGGCCACCTGCACTGAATCAACTGATATGATAAGACATTTTCATTAAAAGACAGACTTAAAAAATCAGCGCATCTTCTCCCATACTGACAGCACGCCTTCCTAGCACACTCACATTGTCTAGGACTCTCCATGTCAGAAACACTAAAGAGTCAAACTGCCACTCCTGCAAACCCGAAAGCATCCTTCTGAGAACCTTTCCCCCACCTCTGGACAATGTAAAACGAAATTATATATATATATATATATATATATATATATATATATATATATATATATATATATATATATATAATATATATATACATATTTAAAGAAATGGATGCAAATGAATTCCTCAAATTTTCAATGACATTTCGCTTCAAATCCTTTAAAGGAGAAAGTTTTACATTGTTTTTTCTTCCTTTCTGAGAAAGCAAGTAACACTTCAATTTTACCACTGACGTTCTAGCTCCTTCATACCAAGGAAGCAAAACCTTATTTCTTCTACTTCAATTTTTTTTTAATGACCACGAAGAGTCCTTTGGTAAAGCTACATTTCTCTATTATTTTTTTTTAACCAAGCATCAAATCTAGATGTGACCCTTGAATTGAAAACAATAATCAGTAAATTCTAATAACATCTCTTACCCGGTATAGGTAGGCACCAGCTAGCAAACGCCACCTTGGGACCGTTCAGCCTAGTAAGTAGGCTCATGTTTTAGGAGACTAGAATGAACGGAAATAAATCTGTGTTGCTCCTTTCTTAGCAAAAGCTACAGCAGTACCTCTGCCCCAGAGTGAGCAGACCCCACAGACCTGACACATCCAAACCTCTCACTTGAGAATTAAAAAAATAATAATAATAATCATAAAATGAAGACTTACTGCTTGTCATGTGACTTGGCGAGGCATGCTGCCCATTGGGTGTGCTTGAGGTGAGGTCAATGGCCATATTGGCGTGTTCCCCTTCAGGTGAAAGCTCATTGTCACCTGCTTTCAAAAAAATACATTCTTTTGGTTTCTGTTCATTGTCACGTAACATCTAAACTCAGACTGCCTCATAATCAGAGGGCACGCAAAACCGAATGCTCAAGAAACATGCTTTTTTTTAAAAGAGAAACTACAAGGAAATAAAATACATAGTAAATGAATGAAATGCAGGGAAAACACACACACACACACACACACACACACA